>JANCMC010000001.1:53893-64820 GCA_024363005.1 Charaxes varanes
GAATGTTTTCTGAATTAACTTCGACCGGCTGACGGGCGTGACCGCTCCTGTCCACAGCGCACCCGCTAAGGACGCCTGTTCATTTCTACTTATTAATTTTATTTTGAGTCTTTTTTTATTTTTTTTTTATTTAATACATTTCTTGCGGGCAACGACTTTGTGGAATCATGCCAGCCTTAATATTTCCGATTCGATGGGACTCAGGCGCGGAATCCATCCTTCAAAGAACTTGGTGGGCAGAGCCACTCAATTATTGACCGATTTTCGACTAAATTAGTATGAACATGCTTAAGATCGATGTAGTGCATTGCTACTTAATATGTCTATAAAATTAATGATTTCGATACATAATGTTTTTGTAAGGTATTCGATATAATATTACCAGGCTTTCGATCTCACTAGACCGTAAAGGAGTAACGTCACAATTTATTAGTGACGTCACAATCTGGTGAGCATGCCCATCGTACCAACCATGGTGGATCCGCGCCTGATAGGATATAGGGACTTTCAAGAAGTTAATATTGATTTCTCAAAGGTTGGCGAAGCAAGCCTTCTAGTTATGCAGTTTACATTTTATTTAATGTAATCATATTTTGAAACGACCTCGCGGCAGACGAAAAACAAGATGGAATAATAATGACTTAGATCTATTTGATAAAAACTGGAAATCTATAGCCACGTACAAGGACAGATGGAATGAGGGTATGGAGGCCTTTGCCCTACACTGGGACAGTACAGGAAAATAATAATAATACATTTTACTATTCTCGTTTGAATTTAGAACGAATATTTCCTTAAATAATTTTCCCCGTATTGGAGAATCAATTCCGATACGTAAGCGAAATCATAGCCCTTATCAATTTAAACACTTGATTATCGTAGGTGTAACTATAAAATAAAATACTTAATCTATAGTAGAGAGGTTGTCGTGTTACTGAGAAGTTATGTAAAGATATAATTGTAAACTCCGGCGAGGTGTAGTGACGCATTTGTAGATAATATTGTAACCAGAGAGATCTACATTTGATGCCCCGTGAAAGTGTATCGCTACCGCAATCTAAATAGCTACAATAACGTGTATGTTATAAGATATATAATTATGTCAGTTTGTAAGATTTTTTTTATCATCTCTGAGTATTATTGACGTACGCAAAAAAGGAATATTTTGTCAATAATAGATAGCGAGCGTGTGAAAGATTCTTGGCGATGTTTGTATTTTTTTTTATTATAAAAAAATATACAGGTACCACGATATTTACTTAATACTAGCTGTAAACCGCCACTACGCCCGGAAGATTTCAGTGATTTTGCAAAATTTTGTGGGTTTTTATTTTTTATGCGGAACCGTAATCATTTAGCTAAAAACAAAGTAGCCTATGTTATTCCTTGTAAATTCAATTATCTACCAGTGAAAGCTTTGTTCATTTCGGTCCAGTCGTTACGAGGATAATTCGGAACAAACAGACAGAAAAAAATGTTTTAACTTGCGTTTTTGCTATAGGTGTCGTATATGAACTAGAAAAATTAAGAAAAGCATGATGTAAGTCATTAAAGATTAGGGCTTATTCAAGTAGAAGGATCGGAAATCGAATTTAGTACCAAACGAAAATCAGTTGCCATTTATACCATAAGGCATTATGTGACAACGAATAATTCAAAAGATTAACTCTCATTGGATATTTTTTACCTAAGATGAAAAATTGATACACAAAGCAATTTAAATCTAGACTATATGCAAATGAAGCCGCTAACAGTGTTATTTTCATAGCAACATGATTGCAGTTCAAGCTCGTAAACCAGTTTTATGTGCAAATTCATTACAGTGTGTAGTGAACAGGCGGCTTTACACGGACAGTGCAGCGCAACATATGATCCAGGACACTATTAATAACGCTGTTTACACGACAGATAGCATTGTTTATGTATTTACAGTTTTACACGTTCAATCTTACACAGAAAGTGTAAAATGTAAACGAAGACATATTCAAAGACAAGTTGTCAGAAAGTTGTTCTTTTTTCGAATTTATACTTAGAATTCAAATTGTTTAGACGCAAGTTGTTCCATTTTCAAATTTTGTAACAAAAAAAAACAAACGAACGTTCGGATTCCAGCGGTGTTTTTCACACAAAGCACAAAATTTATTCGCACTCAAAATTGATTAATAACCAATTAAACACTTATATGGGATCAACGATCGCAGGTATCCCGGACGAAATTCGCAAAGCCGATTATTTAAGATAATCACAGGGCCCGTACCTCTTATAAATCTTTATGGTAATAACACGGTCGATATAATAAATCACGTGAACATATTCACAATTTACACTTCGAAGATCGTAAGCACAAGCGGTTTTGAATGTTCTCGGAAACAAACGCGTATCACCTCAACAACGATACAAAACAGACTGCAATGGGTTTGCTTTGTGCTTCGGAAGTTTAAAAGCGTTATTATTGTGCGAGAGAATTTGAACTTTATGTTCAATGCAGTTACGGCTTAGAATGTTGCTTATGATTGTTTTTAGATGTCTGAATATCGCAGCTTAAATTGAAATGAAAAAGCGTGGGGCTTTGGTGTAGCAATTAATTCTTAATTATTTAATTGCTCTTATCGTGGCCAATTGGTTAAAATATGAGAACGTTTAGGTATTCAATTTAACTCATTTTTAATTCGTATACTGAAGGCTATAGATAGTATTATTGAAGCAAAAAGCTAGAATATTATCGAATAAAAAATAAATATCTATAAAGTACTAATATTTAATATTCTATAGCCGTTCAAGTACGTCATTTTTTAAAGCATACTTAATTTTTGCAAGCGAAAGACCTCAATTCACCTCGATTTTAGAGTTCCGTAATTCAAGGAACTTTAATAATTTTAATCCTTATTTTCAGTCCGTCTATCTGCCGTAACTAACTTCTACAATTATAAACATAAATGCAAAAAAATTGGTACAGTTGCGTGTTGCATATAGATTTTCTTTTTGGGTACCTTAGAATAATAATAATTCCACATTTAGGGCGTCGCTCATATACATGAAAATTAGAACAGATTTTTTTTCATTCAACTCTATCGCGTGGGGTATCGTTGGATAGCTGTTTTAAAAGAGATTTTTTACACAGCTTTTTGTAATGGGTACCATTTTTGTGTAATTGACCATCAAAGTGTTTTACAAAGAGTCCCCCCCCCCCATCCCCTAGCATTTCCAAAGTATTAGATGTTTATTTTCCATATCGATAGGACGTACTAAAAACTCGTTAGGAAAATTATTTTGAGCGAAATCGCACAACTTTTGAAGTTATTAAACAAATTCCTTTAATCAGATTTTTGAAATCCAGATATTTGTAAAAATATATCTCGAAGGTAGGCATGGATAGTATTTAAAAAATATCCGAACATATAGAAATAATAATAGGAAAAAAAATTGACCACCTAAGATGCGAACCAGTGCCTCAAAGTAGCGCTTCCATAACCCATGGCACTCTTAAATGTGCAACGGTTAATTTAAAAGGAGCGTCATATATAATATAGTCATATGATTTGGATTAAAGCCCATTGAAACATGGAACGTCAGTCATAAGGTATATTTTTTTCAATTAAAAATTTTACAAGCTTGGTTTCAAATCACATATTTTCTTTCCTATTTATTTATCAACTTCCGCTTCTGTTTCGCCCATATGTTTCATGTTTCCTCCTCCGTGTCAAGTATAAACCTAATGAGTTTTGTTGTATACATGTACATATATACCAGTTGCACCCCACGACCTCGTTCGCGTGAGTTTCCCTTATTACTTAGGGCCTTAAAAAAGGTTTACGACCGATTCTCAGACCTACTAAATAATAAATATGCACAAAAATTCATAGGCCAAGCTGCTTCGGAGATGTTTGTCAACAAACACTGTGACACGAGATTATAAATCTATAATATGTAACGCTGAAGAGTTTATTTGTTTGCTTGCTTGTTTGACGAGCTAATCTCAGGAATTACTACTGGTCCGATTTGGAATATTCTTTCAGTCTATTAAAACTATAAATTGAATCTTTTTGTACCTAATTATACGTGGAGAAAGTCGCGGGCACAGCTAGTTAGACAAATATAGAGCCGGCAGACGATGTCTTGCCAATTTACGGTCAGACTAACGCCATCTATTGGAAGCATTCCGCAGATGCGACCAATACAAACCATCTTTTAGTGTTTTTGAAATTTTCCTTAAAGTTTTTCTTTCTTCTTATATCTTTCCATAAATAATGTAAAAAAACAAGACAGGAGTCAAATAGGCAAAGCCGTTTTTAAGTTACACCGAGAAATACACCCAATTTAGGTTACATGCCGACAGCAGCGCCACCTATATGCTTCAAATTGTCAGCAAACTATGTACAAATCCCTTGGAATATGCACACAAAATTTTACCCAAATCGGTCCAGCGGTTTAGGTTTAGCTTGTAATATATAAAAATGAAGAGTTTGTTTGCTCGAACGCGCTAATCTCAGAAACCACTGATCCGATTCGAAAAATTCTTTCAGTGTTAGATAGCCTATTTATCGAGGAAGGCTATATAGGCACGCTAAAATTAAATCAATTTTGTTTTACTTAATTTTATGCCGACCAAGGCGCGGACATTGCTAGTTTATATATTAAGATGTAGTACAACGGTTTAGAAATAAATAAAAAGCCGTCAATAATTTCTTAAAATTTATTTTCTATGCAACATAAAAAAATATCCATCGTAGTTACAATAAATTATCGTCACTTAACGCGAAATAAGGAGTAAATTATTTAATTCGTGAACTGAACCTTTCCGCCAGCCAATAGAGTCGCGGACATTACTTTATAACTTGTCATGTCTCCACATTAAATGCAAACTAAGGTTAACAGTTGAGAAATACTTTTGAGACAAAAATAATTTTACAATAAAGACACTTGTTACACATGTAAAACTTGTTTCACTGTACGTTTTTTAGGGTTCCGCAGTTCTATAAGGTTACCTTATAGTTCCGCTCTGTCCGCCCGCAAGGTGGTCTCGTAGGATTTCAAAACTATTACATGTACAGACTTGAAATTTTCCATGTTGATAGAACACGCTAAAATTTCATTAGGAAAATTATTTTGAGCGAAATCGAACAACAACTTTCGAAGTTATTTAACAAATACGTTTATTGTGTATCAGATACGGAACCCTTCTAACAAGCGTGTCTTGAAACGGTCTTGGACACTTTTTCAACCTCATTTATTTACTGGTTATGCTTAAAGACAATGAATTCCGTTTTATTTTAACTGCGTGAAATTAATCATGTTTTGTATCACCACGTAACCAGTTAATCTCTGTAAGGTTTCGCCACAATCAGCGATTTACCAAGGTCGCGGATTTACGCAAAATGATTTAATTTATTTTTTCTGCAAAAGCTGATATTAAGCATAATATTTAATTTAAAATCATCAAAATGTTTTAAATTTCCGGCACTAGCTTAACTAATATTTTAGTCATATATACGTCTCTTATTAACAAATGGTATCTAATTTTTTTTTAATTATCATCCTTTCATATTGCCGCGTTTTTCATGCTCTACCAAAAAATAGTAAAATTCTTAAAACATCTTTACCATCAGTGTATGCAAGTGTCTTTATTACAATATTAACTAACCACAGGCTTACATTTTATTATTAACATAATAATTAAACATTCGACAATACACATTTCTATTGTAATAGAATAAAATACCTAATCAATATTACTATTGAGTATACATGAGGGGGAAAAGATTATATAAGGCCTAAAAACTTTGTCATGTCGTATTACACAATCGTAAATTATAAATTCGGAATGAAATCCCGTCGTGAATAACGATTCCAAATCATTGAAAGGATTAGATGAAAAAAAAAATTCTCTATGAACTCAAAATGTTAAAATGTTTCGTAGATACACGAGGCAAGTCAACCAACCGGTTTTATAATAAACACTGCAGACAAAGAAACATGGACTCAGCTCTCTTACAAATGCAAGTTGTGAAAAAGACAAATTAATAATCATTCGATATACAGTTGTCTCTTTGTTAAATTCCAAAAAAAAAAAAAAATATTAAGGATGCAAATACCTTGGTATCCAATTAATTATTATTCAACATTAAAAAAAAATATAACTAAATTTTGCTTCATTCTAGTTGTTGTTGAAATGTTAAATTAATGATTAAACTTCTTAATACTCGGATTCAAAAAAAAAACTTAAAATTTACAGACATAGACAACAATAGACCGAGTGATGTTTTTTTTTAATTCTCACACTTTACTTCAATTCTATTAACTTGATGGCTGCATAGAAAGCTAAATCCATCCATCCAAGCCTGCGTCACAAACAGGTGAACTATAAAATGAACACATAATAAATTCTAAAACTCTTAGGGGAAATAGGCAGTGATCAAGTATCACCGTAATTTTAGCATCGTATCAACAATTTTAACGTCACCAATTTTGCCATTTTGAATGTTCGGTAAGTAACAAACATTTTACAAAGAGAGAGAATTTACAATCATCATCAACAGTCGGTTATAAAAAGCGACGAAAAACAGACGCGAATCGAACAAGGCTCTCCTAATTATTAATTAATATTATTATATATTAAATTCTTACTAGACAATAGACACGATAAAGACTCCTTAACAAACAACTTAAAGGGGGCTACCATAACAGTGCTTCCAAATATAATAATGCAATGTTACAAGGTAAGGTAAGGTACAGATTGTTACAAGTTAAGCTCAAATTAGAATAAAACATTAAAATGTTAGCAATCAAATACAAAAGTGGTTATGAGAATGTTGAAGGGGGCGCTCATTAAATACGCGATATCAAATTAGGGGGTATCCGTTAACATAATTAAATGTCGCAGGAGACACTTATATTATGTATGTTGTGAACAAATATCAATATGAGAGGACCTCTACCATATTTTATTAAAATGTTTTATATCATAGAAATTTTAAACATACCTCGTCAACTTGTGTGCATGTATAATGACTTCTTGGTATTTACCGATAACATACCAAATGAATCCTAAACAATAAATATAGAGATTAAATTAGCTGAACGGAATCCAACTAAATATTATCAAAGGGGGAATGGATTATAAATTTATTACGTACGTATTTAACGAACGCCCCCTAAAGCAAATTGATATATTATGTCAATACGGGATGTCATGTTGCCGCAACGTCAGTCCCTTTCCAAAGACACAGCTCAGATCACATCTGACCGACGTCCTCCTTGATGGTCGATAAAAGGGGAGTAATTTTATAAAATCAACATGGTTTGACCGTGTGGAATGTATTATCGAGGACCCGACACCTTTCAGGCGCATGAATAAATATTAAATATATAAAAAATAAGTTAAGTGAAATCACTCTGAACCGATCCGAAGCAAATGCCGAAAATTTCGTCCAAATATTAAATCTTTTTAAACGGCGTGTGTGCGTTCGGCCGACCGTACATTATAGTACGAAATGAAGGTAGAAAATAAATAATACATAAATATTGGTAGTGTGGAGCGACAAGCGAATGCCTTAGCTGCCTAACATTAGATAACACGAAACCCTTAAAACTAACACGAGATACGATTGAGATAGGCGCGACCGTGGGTTGCCATGTTGCAGTAACACTAAAACGCAGTGCCGACGCATGGCAACACTATTAAAGCACTCGTCTGTATCACGTCAAGGATTAAAAACTGGAAACATTAACTTGTCATAACGTAGTGAGGTGCATTTATTTATAGATTCGGATAAAACTGGGAGATACAAAAAAAGCCTTCTTCACTATCACTAATCGTAGCGTCTCTCGCGTTCAAGCGACACCGATCTTAAATTATAGACGCTTATTTTGATATCATTACATTTAAATCCCATCTTAGCTAGCTACAGAAACAGCACTAGAAGACAATATTCGAGGGTAGTATGAGATTCCTGATACATATAAAGTAATGCGATATACAAGGCGGTTCTTTTTCAGTACCTTACAACTCTTAGGGTAGCCGCACACGGGCCACACGCCTCAACCACAAAACTCCGCCACTGGCAATTTCCATACATTTTAGCGTACAGCGCGTAGTGGCCACATGCGTCAACCGTGTGCGGCGAATCCGTATAATATGAATGAAAATTAACAGGAAATATGCCAGTGTCGGCGTTTTGTGGCTGAGGCGCGTGGCCCGTGTGCGACTACCCTTATTCCGCAAACACAGACGTAACTAGGTTAAATGACCTGGATGAATACGAAAACCAAACGCAATCGACAATATATATAAAAGAAACTTAAAGGGAAAATGATCAACCATATTAATGAAAACCTTTCAGGTTCCTAATTACGCCGTCAAGCATCGCTAAACTAAGTTACACCGTTCACAATATCGAATACAAATCGCCTCCGATCACTTCCGCAAAGCACCAAACACCGCTCGGTGGCCAAACTGCGCGCCTACAAAAATACTCGTTTATATGAAAATAGATTTATTATATCTACCGTGAATAATTGAGACTAGTTAATTAACGTGTTTAAATCCATGTGCCGTGTAATGCTAAGTTTTACAGTAATTGAGAAAATAATTTAAAAATTGTGCAGTGTATATAATATTGGATATTGGACTATATTTTCATAACTCCAAAAGAGGTAATGTAAAAATTAAAATGAATTAATTAAAGTTAACGTAAATTATTATTAATAAACTTTTCCGTAAAATAGAATGCAGTACAACTTATAAAAATTTAAATAGGAATTATAGCTTATACAAAATCAGGAATCAATGAATCTAAAATAAATATATATATATATCTCCTAGTGGTCAAAGAAAAGTTTGGAATTTTATTTATTCGAAATGATTACATATAAAAATTAGTTAAATACCCAATTTTAAAAGTGTAAAAGAGATATATTGTTTTATATGCGTGAATAAAAACGTTAAAGATTAACGAATTTAAAACATTCATGTATATATTATTACACCATATATGTAAAGCAAATATAGTTATTAATCAAAAGTGTCTTTAAAAAAATAATGTGTCGTAATGAGTACTAATTTCGAGATGCTAAAATAATACTATTAAGTTTCCTCTACATAGAAGAATAATTTTCATGTACTTTAAATTTAAATAGTCTTAAAATAGAGTGTTTATATATGGTCCTAGTAAAATTTGTAGTCATAGAAAGATATGCATTTGTTATAAAAAATAATGCGATAGATTAGTAAGTAGTGCAGATAAATTTTATGTGTATCGAGATTGTAAATATTAACACGCAACACAACGCGACCTTTAGGGGGCGCACATTAATTACGTCAGTTTCAAACTTGGTCCAAAATATAGCAGCAGAATGATATCAAAAGAAAAAGGTATTTTTTTAAATTGAAGATTTGAATCATCGCTGTTTTTAACACATTAAGGGAAATTTTAATGATTACTAATAAAAAAAGTCTATTGTTGAACAGTTTCTCAGCTTATTAACGGACGCCCCCTAATTTCAACTGTACAACGTTTTGAGCTGTTTTTCTTGTAAATATATACATAGAGTATTCTAAAATATCAGCGCGTCTGACCACCGGCATTCAGAGCAATACATTTCAATCTATTCCAATAGTTTTCTTTTTTTTAATCTGTGACAAAAATAGCGTATCTTTTATTCCGAAAAACTTCGCGATCTATCCGTATTCCTATTATAGATAATTGATATCGATCCGTAACCTCCCTTTACGTTTGGGCAGAGTCGTTCCTTAAATCGTCAACCCATATAATATCGCGTTGCAGTAATTTTAAATTTTATATATATAGACATAAAATCGCATTTCAAATGACAATGTCCGAGTTAAGTTTACACACTCGAGGGTCATGTCGATGTCACGCGATGAGGACTATTCTTTGCTCTACGTTAAATCAAAATCAGTCTCTTATTCAAAACAAATTTAGATGCAATTCGCAACCAAAATTGCACCAAATAAAAAAAACTAAATTGCAATTGTAACCGAATGGGTTTCGTCAAATAGTCGTCAACACTAACATCCATTACAGCCGCTGCACTCGTTTCGATAAATCGTTGTGAAAAAAATGGTACAGTTAAATCGTTGCGAAAAACGATTTTTCATACATACGTATGGATGAAACTGTGCAGTTTTTTCGCAACGATTTGTCGAAACGTGAGCAGCGTCTATTCAGGGGGAAATCTGTTAAATAATGGGGAGCACTCGTTAACAGATTACCCCGAAACTTAACTTACATTAGTAGCCCTTTCGTACTAATATATTTAAACTAAATATTACATAGTGATACTGAACCGAGCTGATAATTGAGTTTCTAATAGTGGCAGTAACATTTTAAAAGTAATTTTACTTTACGGCTCTTTAGCAATTTTATTGAGAATCGAATGCGCATTTGTATCGATTCGATTTTATGAATCGATTATTCGGACTTTTTTGGATTTTTTAAATCGGCTACCTGGCAGTATGTACTCTGCTTTTCCTTGTAAATTATAAACTCTCTGGCGTGACCACGTGACGGGTACAATTACTCAAAAATGTGACTCAAGGAAAAATAGAGTAGACTCAGTGTTTTTAAATGTCCTTTGCAATTTGATAGGTTGATATAAACGAGCCTTTGTACACATACAAAATGCAAGTTAAATTTTGTTGTTTTTTTTTGTAAATGTTTTTTATTTTATTTTTGTAAAGACATCTCTTGATGTTAAATTGCATATCGCGTGCTAGCACAATCGTGTGTCGTTTTAAAACATTGCGAAGTACCCGCATTTTCTCAAACGACCAAGACCATGAACAATTTCGTTTATGGCTCTGTAATTATTAAAAATATTGCAAAGTACCCGCATTTTCGCAAATAAATTAGGACTTAGTTTTAAAGGGTTGCAGTGCCAGTAGCCGATGCGGTGGCCCCTCTAGACG
>JANCMC010000001.1:175086-186971 GCA_024363005.1 Charaxes varanes
AAATTGTATGTGAACTGTATTTAGTTTTTTTATTATATTTTTTTCAAATTCGCAATTCTTTCTGGCCCACCCTGTATATAGCTGAAGAGTTTGTTTGTTTGATTGAACGCGCTAATCTCAGGAACTACTGGTCTGATGTAAAAAAATCTTTCAGTGTTATATAGCCTATTTATCGAGGAAGACTATCATCACGGTAGAATCGAATCTATTTTTTTACCAAATTTCACGCAGACGAAGTTGCAGGCACAGCTAGTGCTAAACAAAACAGGCAAAAATTTGCTTTTCGCTGAAATATTCATATTTTAGATTTATAGTTGACTTCAAGGTTAAATTATTCTCTAGTGTCCTTAAAATAGTCAACTGACCGATTTAGATGCAGGGTATAACTAAATTTCTCTACCTATACTAGAGATTTTAGTTCATAAATTATAATGGATCAAGAATAACTACAGTCGCAAAGTAACGCAAGCCGTGTCAGTGTTGATAAAGTAAAATCTGTTCGACTTTACCAGCACCGACTGGGGTAGACTAATTCGGCCATTAAAAAGCAATTTCTTACATCAATTCTAAAAGCACTGTCTGCGACATTGCAGATTTCGTGTGGGCGAAAAGGTCGCGAACCGAAACATACTTACAAAGTCAACCGAGACGATGTACGAGGTATACAAACATAGTATATCTGTATGGGCTTTAACATCGGTTGCTTATTTATATTAACGACTTTAATTTTTGACAATTCGATATTAAACTATAATAATTGTTGCATATTCTTTGTCAAGTGCAGTTTAACTAACCTTTGCATTTTACACTATCATTTGTGGTTTATAATGTGCAATTTAATGATGTTTTACAAAGTTAAATAAAAAAAAACATCTAAAACTCGTTATCTGCGTTAGTTCAGTAATTTTAAATATAGGATTAAAAGGGTTTAATTTTATGTGCGGAACCCTAAGAATTTTGCTAAAAATAAAGTAGCTGCTATTCCTTGTAACACAAGTGATGCCCACCCACCATAAAGATAGACATACAAAGATGTTTTACTTATACAAACCGTGCCCTGACAATAATGAACAGAATAAAAAAAGAATTAAGTATTCAAATTTGGTGCAGTCGTTCGGAAGTTATGAGCGCACATACAGTTTGGGAATTCATTTTTATTTATAAACCTGAGCGAGTCGTCAGTAAGAAATATATTATCAAAATACGTAAATGGCTGATAAAAGCGAATATATGTGGCGTGTAAACTATGTTATCTACTGTAAATACCTAGTCTACTTAGAGATGAGACTTAAAGATTGAAGACATTTGCCGTGGTCAGTGCGATAAGATCCCTATCAACACATTTCTTGAAACACTAATGTTTGCGTGTGATGACGTACAAAGTATTTATTTATAGACAGACAAAAACGGCTTAGTACATTTTATGCTCTGTTTTGATGAGTTTCTCAATACGAATCTATTTATTTTATATTCGTTACCACACAATTTTCGACTGGGTGAACCGATTTAGATGGTTCTTTTTTATTTGAAAGCTGGCGTTTTAGGTGCGATCCCATTTCAATTTGGTTCAGTTCTGTCAATTTGAAGTCGGTTTTTGTTTTTCGGAAAAAAAGATTGTATTTTAATAGAAGTTCATTATGTTGTAATATGTACATTGTACGTACAAATAATAAAATATACAATTAATGAATGTATAACCATAAAACCAACCAAAAACTGTAGTAAAAAAGTCTCGTTGGAAAATCTATAATAATAGCAGGACGCACTAAAATCGATAGAGTGGTCTGTTTTGGGAGGAATTCGAAGGGTGTCACGGATATCAGGCATACTCCAAAGTATTATCTAGACATAATCTATATACATAAAAGCTAAAGGTCACCTCGATCAGACATCACGAAATGTCGAAAACCTCGAGACGTACAGAGATGATATTTAGCAAGGAGATAGTTTCTAGTTAGAAATCTGCTAAAAACGGATTTTTCATTAGGGCAAGATTAAGGAGGTCTAGAGACTCTCGCAAGTTGACACGAACGAAGTAGCGGGAAACAGCTAGTGTGACATACATTTAACAAAAATCCAGATGCAATATTAAATTTGTCTCTAGATAAATTTAAACTACACGTTAAAAACACGCTTATTCCTAAAGCGTATTATACTGTAGAAGAGTATATTAAAGATAAAACTGCTTGGAGTTGAGTCGCTCCAGCTTTGCACTTGATAGTTAACATGCAAAAATGAGAAAAACTCATTTCTGTAAAAACAATTTTTGAAAGAGTGGCTAACGAGTTTCTTGCTGATTCTTCTCGTGGCTCGACTCATCCGAATCAGTGGTGGCTTTTAAAATATTTGACGATTCAATAGAGCTCGTAAAATTACTACTTGAATAAAATATCATTCGAATTTGAAGTTACAGGTAAATAGTGCCAACGGCACGGAAATAAACGCGCAACTGATTGAAATTGATTATACCGAAATCGGATTATTTAGGAGGAAACGGCGCAATCAGGCTCTGGCATCATCGCTTAATCTGCACCAAGCGATAACGAACAATCTTCATAAAGCGCCGATAACGCTGCGCCGATGATAATAACCTACCGGATAGTGGTGGAATTTTAATCCATTACAAAATAGGAGTATGTCTTTGATATTCCATGTTTTAGTTATGGAAACTAGTAAATATTATATAATATATTATATAATGGTATATTATATTATATAATGGTAAATAATATATAAATGTTTTCGAACTCTACACGCAAAAATTGTAAATACGCACCTATAATTGAAGATTTATTTATAAATTTTTTAAATGTAAAACTTGCTGTACCCGCGACTTCGTCAATTTGGGCCACCTTGAACACTTAGGATTATAATAGATAGTAGCCGATTTTCAGACCTACTGATATGCATATGCATATAAAATGTCATAAAAATCGGTCAAGCCGTTTCGGAGGACTATGTTAACCAACATTGTGACACGAGAATTTTATATATAAGACAAGGGGCAAACGGGCAGACGGACCACCTGAGTGACTACCGACGCCCGTGGACAGCTCAAATACCAGAGGCCTCGCAGAAGCGATGCCGGCCTTTGAGGAAGGGGAAGAGGAACTTTTTCTTTTCTTGAAGGCCCCTAAAGCTTTGGTCTCTTGACTGGAACGTAAGAAATTAAGTACAAAATAACCCTACTTAGAATATCTAACATAAGCCTTCATTCACGCGAGAGTTTAAAAAACGTTGCGTTAAATCTCGGCGTTGGCGCTATTTTAATGTTGTCCATACAAAAAATTATCATATATGTATATACATATGTATATTCTATCGCTCGACAAAAAAGCGTCGCGTTATAAAAGCGCTGTCGTGTAAACACAAACATGGGAGTTCATATGTTCTATTTGAACGCTTTTTTAACGCGCGGTAAAAAAACCTCTCGTGCGTATGTACGTATACAGAAACTACCCAGAAGTATATTTTAAGTAAAACTACCAATTTTAAACAGTACTGCGTTGAACGTTTTTATATTTATCGTAATAAAGTGTTGAATACACAGTGGCGATAAGTCAATCTTTATCGATTACAGTTAATTGCGTTTGTGTATACTGACCATATCGTTATACACACGTACTGCAAACTTATCGTTTAATGCAAGTGTGCAATATAAGCGAGTTATTTTATTACGGCTAATATGTGAGCAATATTGATTCACATTGATGTTGTAAGTGTCGCGAGATAACGGTGCAAAGTTCTAAACTGATGACTTTGTCTGTAATATTCGTCGTGATATTTTAAAACAGACATTTCTGAATTACCTGTTATTTGAGATACTAACAAAGCTACTTGAACGTCATAACAAATATATATAGGAGATAAAAAGAAATTATTGTTACGTTTGCTAGCTTTCGAGAAGTAATGGCTTTTACTTCTTTTCTTATCTCCTATAATAAAATATATCCTATATATAAAAGCAAAGGATCACCGAACGCGAAATCTCGAAAACCGCGGGACGTACAATCATCGAAATTTGGCAAAGAGGTGGTTTATAGTTAGTAGACATCCGCTAAGAAAGAAATTTCGATAGAGCCAGATTAAGGAGATCTAAGGGTTCTAGTTATTTTACGCGGACGAAGCCGCAGGAACCAGCTAATATCGTATATATACGATAATATTATGATACTATATGAAAATATTTAGGGATATGTTAAGGCCATAATAAGCTATCTGCCCAACCAGACCTCATTCACATCTAAAGTTTATCAAAGTAAGAAAGAGCAAGACAATTCAATACTTTTTCTCTCTTTTTATCAGTCGATATAATATTATTGTAAGGTAGCAATACAACAGCTTATGAATGAACAAAAATAAAACAAATTTTCATATAGATTGGTGAAACCCAAAGAGATCACTGGTTCAAAGTAAAAGAGATGTAAATTCTGCGAATCTATTACCGTCAAAATAGAACGCTAACCTAATGCCGCCTCTACACTCTCTAGCAACAGCTCTCGCGCGAGAGGTCTTTTTTTAATATAACAAGGGACAAACGGGCAGGCGATTCACCCAAGGCACTATCGACGCCCATAGACATCTGCAGCGCCAGGTTTGCAGATGCGTTGCCGCTCTTTAATGACGAGTTTAGGCCACCGGGAAGTCTCACAAACGGAACGAAACGCGACAACAATACCATCACTTGACGTGACAGCATTGCCGCCATTTCACTCCGATCGCATGTAAGAAAGAGGTACTGGTAGCCGGACGCAGATTTAATTCGACTGCAGACCAAAAGGACTGCAAGCGTGACGCTACCTCTAATAAAAGGTTGAAGACTGAGCGCGGCCATGAGTGACTGCGAGGCATCACGAGATATAGAGTATAGTCCTGTACACTCTCGCGCTCGTTCTCCCTAGAGGAGAATGTACAGGCGGCATAAGACGTTCAAAGAAAATCACTCCCAAAAGATAAGGAAAATGAAGGGATCCAATTTCCCGGAGTTATAACTCTGGTGAAAGTCGCCTCAAGGTTATTTCGGCTTGGCAACAACTTAAGGCATATTTTAGCATTGAAATATTTGCATAATTCGCTCTTAATTAACAACGTTATGTTCGCGGGGAAAACTAAATCAGTTTGCATTATTCCGTCATAATTTTCATAACTTAGTCGTCTAATGAGTGTCGCTAGGGACTTCCATTAACTTGTTGAATGGGATCGAATCGAGCACCTTAAGGGTTCCAGTTTCTCCTTCCACCATTGAGCTAGTGGGTTCTATTCCAAGTACACTTTTTGTATTAAAAAAAAACATAAGTCGCACTCCGAGAGTACCAATCGAAGTGAAAACAAGTTTTACATACAGCGGTGTAGGTAACAGTAACTGTCGCGAGCTCAGTAGTTATTTTTCCATGTCATGAATGCCCAGCGCGCCTAGAAAAACTCCATATTAAAAAAAGGACAGATACACATATATAAACACAGTTTACATATATAGCTCATGGAAAGCGTTCGGTTTTTTTCCAATTAAAAAAAATGCCCAGGCGTGTCTAAAGAAGTATTCACTGCGAAAAACAAAATTGGTGTAAGCAGACAACAATATTTACACAAGATCGTGAATAATAACACCCCAGAATACAAAAATAAACGATTAAAAAAATTGATGCCCGCCTTCTCGGAAAATTGCCGAGTGATGTAATTAATTTTTTGTCCAATTTTATATACAACCACGTTCAAAAGAAACATCGCGATACGAAAACGAAAATACATATTCATGTGTGTATTGTAATACATTGATGTGTCTAACTATATGTAAATATGTAAGTGGGTGTTGGTATTTATTGTCTGTAATAGTACTCGAAGGGCGGGTATATTTAACATTTAAAAAGAGTTTTAGATTTGGCAGTTTTATTCTTATGCCGGAGTCAGACATAGCTTCATTTGAATGATCAATTAAATGGTCATGTAGTGCGGCCGGAGACTTTGTGTAGCCGCGCAAAGTTTTGTAAAACTTTGTAGTGTTCAAGGACAAACGTGTACAAACACGCCCTAATTTGCATGAGAGTTAAAAAATCGTTGCGTTAATTTTTTTTACGTTGGCGCTTTTTTAGCGACGTCCATACAAAAATATAACGTAATATAGCGTTGAAAATAGAACATTGCTCGATAGAAAAGCGTCGCGTTATAAAAGCGTTGCCGTGTGAACAAAGACTTGGGAGTTCATATGTTCTATTTCAACGGTTTTTAACGCGCCGTAAAAAAAACTCGTGCGAATGAAGGCTTAGAGCTATGTCTGGCTCCGGCATTATATATTACTTAATTAGGGCGGCAAACGAGCATACCTAGTGACTCTACGTCCCATATTTGTTTGGTTTTGGTTTTCTGTAGGGTAAACGAACATCTCCAGTCAGGTAGCGCCACATTATAAACGAGAAATCCCGTAATAGCTTAAACCTAACATAAAGTACACACCTGTAAGTAGCCCTGGATAGTCACATCGGATGGTCGGTCGGTGATGAGGAAGCGCATGCTCTTGTACTCGATGAGCGAGGGCGCCGGCCTGATGTCCTTCTGCTTCATGATGACCAGGTGCTTCGAGTTCCGACTGATGAATCCCGATTCACCGCCTCCTCGGCAAAGGTCCCGCTCGGTCGGGGCCAAATCCGTCAAAGTCAAACGGGCAAACTGTCACTCTATTTCCACACAACACACCACAGTCTCGCGACTTCTCTTTGAAAAAGGTCCAATTATATATTGAGAACTACCCGCATGGATGTCGCTTTCAACCGCTCGAACGCATTCGGAGTCGGACGTGCGGTTGCTCCGAATTTGGGGGGTGCGAAACTAAAGAGTAATTATGCGACAAAACATAAGTCGTTGGTTTAACTTCGCGCCGTGTGATATGCTCTAATTAACAATGGGATCCGAATTGAAGGTAACTGAAACAAAGAAATAAAAATATTTTTAATACACTCGTCAAACAATAATTACGTTTTTATTGAAGTTCTTTGGATGCTTATCGAATAACCAAATAAATAAAGAAATTTTAATTTGGACTTTAAAATCATATTTAAAAAAAACCGGGCATATGCCTGTCAGGCTCGTGCTCTCCGGATCCCGTACGAACACGTAATACTTTACCGGGTTATTTTAGATTTATACTCTTCAAAAGATGTCTTATAATTTGACGAAAATATCGCTATCATTTTTTTACAAATTTACGGTTTTCAGAACGTTACTTGTACTTGAAGATACTCTAGTTAAGATTCCCTTTATGAAATGTGGCATAAACGGCGATATCTTTCTATTGCGTACACTTAGAGGGTTGATTTATTCATTGATTTCGGAGACCGCGGAGCTCGGTATTTGGTAGTAATTACAACTTTGTAGCACTATGGGTTAATGAGGTGAAGGGCCTTGACAGACAGACCTACAACAAAGTGATCGTATAAGGTTCCTTTGTTCCTTTAACCCTAAAAAAATCGTTACCGCATGACTGCTGTCTCGATAGCTTAACAGTAGTAAAGCAGACTGAAATATAAAAGGCTATATTCGATATAAAAGTAATATATATAACATATACGTGTGGTAGATATTTTTTGCGCATATCGTTCAGTTGCTTACGTCAATGGGCAAAAGGCGACTGAAGTGGATTAAAAAATGTTGTAAAAATAGCCTCTACCAGCCGTTTAGGTCATGTGAGTTTGAGACCGGCGTCGTTCATAAGAACAGATGAACTTGTGCCAAAAACGCATCACTTTTGTCTGTTCCTCTACAATATGACAATGTAATAAATCTTACGCATCTTAAATTGACTTAATTATAATCTGCGATCGATGACTGGATTGATGGATGTGGGGAAGAAGTCAGCAAAGCTGAAGTGGGAATGGGCTGAGCGTGTGGCAAGAATAGTGGTCCAATACGGCATTATGTACTCCCACTGATAGCCACCGACCACCAGGTTGGCCGAGGAAGAGGTGGAGATATGACTTGAATGCTTTTCCCGGTAAGACGTGGTTTCATGTAGCCCAGCATAGCTTTTGCTCAGCGGTGGGACATTATAGGTTGATTTTTTTTTTTAAATAATCGATCCGCCCCGGCTTGGCATTTGTAGATATGCGTTTATTACATGTATATATATCTTCACGACTCACTAATTTTTTGATGAAAACCGCATAAAAATACATTGCGTAGTTTATAAGATCTAAGCGTACAAGAGCGGGAAACGTCTTTATTTCATACTATGTAAAGAAGATACTAAAGTACTCGTTAAACTTAAGGTATAATAAATAGATGTTTCCTCCCCAATTCTACACGTCATCGAACGGGAAAGCTAAATCGGTTGGCGGCACGGCTTTCACTAACACAACAAATCCAGGTCTGCTCCCAACATAGAATATCTATTTTTCGATATGATTCAAGCCGGGCATCGAACTCGCGTCCTCCCACTTGAGAGAGGCGGCTAGGGAGGTCGCAAGAAAATTAAGATAGCGGAGAAACAATCAGGGATAAGTTTTATATTCGACAATTCAAAAGACGAACATCCTTATACTCCTGTATTTGTGAGGAACAATAACAAAATATTAGCACACAGAGAATCTGCAGATCGTACAGTAATCGTGAGTATTCCAGTAATAAAACAACCCATATCACTGTCAAGTACCATAAAACTATATGTTTCGCGAAAAGTAATATCTTTTACAAGTATTGTTTTGCATTTATGCAAAATTCAAGTGCCAGTCTGTTATTTCTAGGCAAGTAACTTTTTAAGACCATAATCGTTGTTTATTGATTTGAAATTTAAAATTTATATTGCTGTCGGATTCAAATAATTTAAACAACAATTATTTACTCGAACAGGTTTTTGTCTGCCCTCCAACTTTTGACCTATCGTATAAATAAAATACTTTACACTAAGTTTCATTTTCAGTCAAACTAGTACTTAGAAAGTAAAAATTTAAACATAAATTTTATACCGCCTGTACAGGGTGTAGTCTTCAGGGGTACAATTGCCCTGTCTCGACGAGAGCACTCGCTAGAGAGTGTATAGCCGCTATTATAACGGGCGTTGTTATAATTTTACTCATCCATAGAATAGGAATAGAAAAGGACAGTAAAACTCTAACGGTTGGGAATAAAATACAATGGTACTCACAAATGGGTGGGTGTATATCGCTCGGTGCTTGGGGTGCGTGTCGCGACGCGCTCTCCCGGCAGCATGGGTCCTGTCGCTGGCCGGCTTCCTCGCCTCCACGGACGCCCGCCGATTTATTTGTGTTGGGCCTGGCAGTACTCCGCGCTGTCCAAGCGGAACTCCATCAATGTCGCCACAGAACAGTTGCCCAGCTGCAACAAGCGAACGGTACTGTAAGTCTGACGTATTAGTTTGTTTACGTTTACAATCCAAAGGGTCAATCAGTGTAGAACTAGACTGATAGGACTTCAAGAAGAAACAACTAAGTAACAATCCTATTTCAATTTAAAAGTCATCAACATACGACTCCAAATGTTTTGTTATCGACGCTTAAGCGCCTTTTAAGTCTTCAGCCGAGAATTTATTCCGTTGTGGCAATTACAGACGTAAATAGATGCCTTTTAAGTTTCATTTAGAGTGTCGTTAAATTGGTCTTTTGCTAGCAACATCCTGAGTCCACGCTACATAATTATACATCGTCGATTCTAAAAATAGATACCTACGTTAGATAATAGATACTAAAATAATCAGGTACACATCTCCAATTCTAACAATAGCTACCTGAGATAATAGATACTAAAGCGAGCAAGGGCTTCCCATTATTGGCCGTTTCAAATTTGTTATATATGAATTGCTTCAATTCTTCAATATATATTCAGGGAGATTACAATTTATATTATCCTCTTTCATAAAGCGCAAGTAGTAAGCTGTTTGAAGTTTTTCCTACATAAAAAGATGCTTATATACAATCGGTGAAAGATACCCTAATTCTACTGATAAGAAAGTGTGATATTATGATATCTGACGCAAGCTTGGAAGCTATAACTAATATGATTGTGTAGCAAATAAAAAATGATTCAGATATGTATTCGTGAAAAACATTAGGTATGCAACGAATTGCACAATCTGCAAATTAACGCGCAATACGTCCAGTATTGCGTCATCTAAAAAGATATAATATTCAAGATTGTTGGAAAAAGATGTGCCTATCACGCATTACTAGCCAAACATAGACCCAAGTCTCGCAAGCTGTACTGAAGTTTTATGTAAGGCCATTATAATTAAAGTGCTCTATATCGATAGTTTATATTCTCGTCGATTTCAATTGGCAAAAAGTCTATAAGACGTTTACAAAAACGGATTTCTTTGAAACCGAGTGTAACCTTTATATGATTCAACGTGAAAATCAAAGTTGGGAATCTATCTAAAACCGAAGACGAAGGCAAAGTATTTATGAACATAAAAAAAACATTTAGACATCTCTGGTACAGAGCATTACGCAAAATATTTTGAAGCAACTGAATTGGTAGAAAAAACAATATGTACTATTAAATTAAGTCAATTACAAGAGCAAGAAAACAGATTGGTAACGTGTCTAGATTAGTCTGAAATGAAATGCAAAATATAAAAATAAACGTTACCAACATAGCAGTAAAAATAATTGGAGCGTTTTTCCCGAACACTACGCAGCTCGGCTACAGACGGCGCAACAGTTTTTGGCAGATAACAGAGGCGTGGGGAATTCACAACGCGCAATATATTTATATATGTTTTTATTAGTTTTAATGTAAACAACGCTTACAATAACAAGTTATTTCAGAAAATAAGACATTTAAATATAAATAGATTTAGCAGGTTTTCTTTGACAAGCAAATAAAATATTTTTCATTGCGACTGGGAAACAGAACAGAAAATCTTTCCAATGTTGTAATTCGAATGCTATAAGACCATCGACACCACCCTCAAAGCGCAACAGTTCACTGATGCTCTGAAACATCATCAGAAGATCTACAAATGTTACTGTCGTAAAAATATTTAAGCAAATCACTAGTTTCATAATATCGCGCACTATAAAAATAATTATTTTGCAAATATTTTAAACCTAATCTTGTTTTCATTCAAGGAGAGACGCAACCAGACTTGGGCTGGAGCCAAACAGAACACAGAAGGCAGTCGATAGATATTTGTGTTGTATATACAATAAAATTTGGACACTTCTGAGCAATCAATCACCCAATCTCGAGAAAGATAAAATTAGCGTTGCCAAATTACACAGAGCAATTAGAATTGTTAAAAAAAAACAAGTACGCACGCATTAACACTACCCGTCTTACTAATGTTAATTGAATTATTAGGCAATCTCCCAAACATTATAGTTGGTCTATTAAGCCATCTCAATGATAAAATTAACACAGTTGCAACGAATTGCAAATAACAACGAAACTTTAAACTCAATAATATTAATAGGTGAACAACATCTTACTTTCAAATTTTGTTCAATTGAGACAAACTAGGTGACCACTTGATGTAACTATTTCATGACGTACTTTAAAAACAAGTCGATTTTAAAGATGTTACTCTTGATCTAAGGAGTTTTGAAGCAAAAGAAAAAGAACACTAAGAACTATTAGATGTTGATTTTAAAGAACCTAAAAACTATATTATAGTCCAAACAGATACTGTAGTATTATAATGCGATTTAATCTAAAGGTTTGATGATCTAAGGAAATCAAATTTTACGTTGCTATTGAGGAGACACAAAAACTTTTACTAGTTTCATATAGTCGAATTGATGAGTTAAACAAAAATTTATACGGAACGAAACTCATAGTTTAGCAATATTCATAAAATGAATAACAGAGAAAACAATCGTCTAAGATTGCGGACTCGTCTGTTCGTCTAGGAGCAAGTAGGCGATGGAAGGTTGTCCAAG
>JANCMC010000001.1:229666-246926 GCA_024363005.1 Charaxes varanes
CCGCACGTGGAAAAATTGCAAGATGCGAATTTTCACCGTTGCTCAGATCGAGGACAACTCCATTCAAATGAAAAAGGATCTCAAAATGTTCCTCTACCAGCTACGTTTGGAGGCAGAAGTTGAAGTCGTTGAAATGGTGAGTAACAAATCAGTTAATGGATAATTACACGTGTGTATCGTTGTTTGTAAAGCTTTGTTAATAAGCTCGTAAATATATATAATGTGTTATAAATTGATTTCAGACTGATAGCGATATCTCCGCTTATACCTACGAGCGTACGCTGATGATGGAACAACGCAATCAGATGCTGCGGGAACTTCGCCTCAACAAGAAGGAGACTCTCGGAATGGTCAGTAATTGTGCAAGCACACCCACTCTATCGCTGTTACACGACTAGGTTCACAAAACCATCGTCGGTATAAAGCTAAAGTGTTTTCGTTAGCGGTGTACCATTTTGTGCGCTATGTACAAATAAACGTGGCTTGTTCAATATGTTTATATAGCAACTTTAAGTAACTAATGTGCATTTGTCCATCGCTGCCGACACAGATGCAAAATTTGGTGGACTATGAACAGAACGGCGAGGAGAAGTTGCCTCTGGTAAAATGGATCCCGTACCCTCGATGCAGTCCACTTTTTATATGCATTATAGATATCGTTTTATACGATTAGTTTTGCATTTTACTATTTTTCTCCATCGTTGTGCCTTCGCTTTGTGTGTGTATATAACTGACGCTTTGTAAATAAAAATGCATTACCGACTTTATTACTTTAGCTAGATGTTGCCTTCTGTGTGGATGCCTTCACCACAACGTGGGTGCCGTCATTTGTAAACGATATCATCTCTCAACGTCTATCGCCTTCATCAATTTCTTAATATCACTTTTTTCCATGTTTTCTCGTACACCTTTAGCTTTCAATGTCACATTGTAACACTTATCATGACGTTCCTTGTTATCATTTTGCACATTTCATATGTTAGTGTTAGTGGTATAAATCAAAGTAGCAGATATTGGTGTTTTCACGTTATTTTCATTTTTTCCGAATTTAAAGTTTAACTTTAAAATATTATTCTTCGAAAAACAATGCATCCAGATGTTTTGATATGTTACCGATGTGTATGTTTATATTTAACCAACATTCTATTGGCCCATGTAACATTGTATATTATTTTGATAATAAATATAAACTTTGATCATTCCATTAGCAGTTTTGTGTTCATTAATTAACTGGAAAGACATTTTATTAATTTATCTCTTTATATTGCGATATGATTATGAGTTCTCATGGCGTTTGTTAAATGTTACTCAGGTACAAGCAATAGTAGATCATCACCACGCAGACGTAAAAACGGCCAGTAAGGTTCGATTTGCGGAACCTGGTGCGGAACCTCTTCCTGACGACGCCCCCTCCCCTCCGCTCGCTGAAAACGACGACAGAGATAAGGATGACAAGGTGAATATTAAATCTTTATGACCAAGTCCCCAAAATGCTAGTGAATTCAAATTAAACTTTGAAAAATTCTCTATAAAGTCAAAAGGAAAAAATCTTTTAAAATTAATTTATAGCTTGTAATTTTTTGAATGCAAAACAAATATTCCGTCAAGAAAAAGATTATTTAATTAACCTTGTAACTATCCCAGTTAAATTTTTAAAATGTAGAAAAATAATTTTAAAGAACTGCTTGAAATTTTGCCATATTTGATTTCTAGTTTTTGTGCATTGATGTTTAGAACAATATTATTCTCGTCGCCTTCAACCATAAATCTGTTATCAATTTCTATTTGATTGTGCCACATGAATGTTTGATCACTTTGGTTTTCATCAGCTAGAGCACACACACACGTCACACCTTTGTTTTGTATATTACACACTAGTTAAAGAATTTCAGAATAAAAGTGTATAAAAACACTCTCATATAGAAATGCAACGTTGTTTGAGATATCGAGTCATTTCATTCATTTCTCTTTAACTCGTTTTGCGAACATAAACAAGCGGAATTAAAATTTTACCTATTATAGTCTTTTTGTAAATGACAAAGGAGACGGAAATCCTTATAAGTAATTCTTGGGCCCAGGTCTCAAAGAAATCAAAATACTTAGTACCAATTGAAACTTTATTTAAAAATTATTAAAATCAGAAGATTTAAAAAAGTTAACGAAACTGGAACCCAAGATTAGGTAAATGTTACCTTTGCGGACACGTTAAACGCATCAGCGCAGCGTTTAAGTAATATATATTACCTATAGGTACTTAACATAATTATTATTTATTTTATCGTATTAGAAACAAACAAAGATTATAAAATCTAGTATAATGCTTAAAACAAGCATATGTCTATGCCAGTAAACTTTCTACTTAAAATAAGTCACATACGTATAGAGCTGCATTGAGAAAAAAAAATTTAGAACAATAATAATTACTATATCAGTACTTTACAGAACAACTACATTAATGTTAGATACATAAAAATAGTACTAGCACCTAACGAATACATTTTAATGCTTGTACCTAATATTAAATGTCCACTTGACAATTGCTGGTTATTGGTTTAGGTAAAATAAAGTTTTCTATTAATGCAAATATTTAATTAAGCACAGCGGTTCGAATATAATTTAAGCCCCAGGCTTGCATATTTTATTTTACGAATGTGGGTAAATTTTACGCCCATTAATTATTTTTTTCTATTATTTTTAGCGAGGTTTAGCTAGGCTAGCTAAGCTAGGCCTTAGATTTAAAGTTTTACCTAGCCCTAGAAATATATGACTAATTTTTAAAGCATAATTCGCCTTCAGGCCCAAGAATTCTTTTCTCTTTTATAGTTATAAAGTAGTTGCTACATGGAATACAACTCGTAACAAATAAATTGCTCGTTTAAATTGAGAAACGTACGTTCGCAGTACAGCAGAGTCGCACCACCATTTCGTCATGTTGATTTAAAGTTTGTTAATTTACGCATCGTCGTAGCCGACGATAGCGAGCCCTAGCGAGCGCCTCACCTCGTCGGCTGACGGCTCCCATACGCATTAGCTATGAGTGGCTGCTTGAATGTCAGTAGTCAGCGACCGTTAAACAACTAAAATAATGTACGACATCCCGCGTTTCGTTCGCTTTGAATCCGTCATGTGCAACCCCCGGTGCGGAAACGAATCTCGAATCGACCAACGAACGGGTCACGGGAACATTAGGACGACTTTCGAAGTAGTCTGTTGCACATAATCGATTCAATGTGGGACTCGCCCGACGAACGCTCGCAGTGCGAGTCTCCCTCCGCGCCCGCCGCGGACAAGCGCGACGACAAGCGCGACGACAAGCTCGGCGCCAACGGGGACGTCGGCAAGCCCGCGCCGCCTGCAGCGCCCGCCATCACACCGTGAGTACTCCTCGTTCTCGCCAAAAATACGTAATGTTCTGTATAGAACAAGAAATAGAAGACAGACTGAAAAAGGGAGTCATTAGTGGACTAGTTTTACGTTGGTGTCCGACCAAATACTAAATTAAAACGAGTGCATTAATTACTCACTTAAGCAAGGTGCGTAATCTAATTTTCTGTCAACTATATCGCTGTCTGTTTCCAATTGTTAAACCTGTCTTGGTAAATATGTAATATCAAAGTTTTACAATGGTATAAAAGGCGCGTCATTTGTTTTTATTTCGAATTTATCTTTTAGATCCAATCAAATTTAACGGGAGACATTAAACCTCTGGTAAATTTATATTAAAATAAAAAAAACAGTGCAGTGATGACATGTCATACTGCACTATTTTAGTTCTAAGCAGAAAAAGCGTCCTTTTTGATCGGTTATGTAGTGAATAATGATAACATTACTGCGTGGTTGGAAGAAAAATAATTAAGCGAATTATTTTCAAACAGTTATTATAAAGGTTAACAGTAATGAGTTTTCATTCCACGTTACTCTTAAGCCTTAATACCCTTTATTATTATTTAAGGATAGGCCACTCAGCCCTAGTCATTATGAAATCTGTCACCTATGAGATCTATTATAGCTCGTCTGTCCCTGCAAATTTTCTGAACTTGCGATAGCAAAGCACAAAAACATACAGCCGCAGTTGCAATGGCACACGGCGATCCTCATGCCGGCTGTCGGCGAATCAATAGTACATAATAATGACAATTGAACGAATAAATTTAGCATAAGTCTAAGAAATTTTCTATACTATTACATTAGCACTAGTAGAGAAATTAAATTTTGCTGCATAATACGAATACGTTTTGATACACCAAAACATGGTTAGATGGACTATGATTGAGTGACTTAGACCCCAAGAAAGACTTAGAATTAGTCTGCATTATTATAATTAAGTATACTAGTATGAAAAGTGTTCATTTTCCTCCTTTTATAAAAGCAACTAAAAAAGAATCCGTAATTATTGGAATATTAACTGATATTCGTTTTCTGAGCGTGTTTCACTAATCACTGCCAGCTGGCAGTACTCATTTGAATAATAAATTTGGTGCTTTGCGTGAGCAGTGACGAGGGCACGGTGCGACGCATGCACACCGCCGTGAAGCTCAACGAGGTGATCGTGTCGCGCTCGCATGACTCGCAGCTCGTCATCCTCAACCTGCCCGGCCCGCCGCGGGACACCAAGCTCGAGAGAGAATCCAACTGTATGTACACTATCCATACGAGTAACAATAAATTCAACTACCCGTTGTCTTGCTTTCCTAATTCCATTTATTTTCCTGCAATTACTAATTCCTTTTAAAATTTCTTTACTAATTGAATTCTATTTGTGCTTGATTTTCTTCTCTGTTATTTATCATTCCTTTTGTTTTGTAGCTCGACAGAAAGAAACTTATTGATGGATTAGTTTTAAATATTTCTACTGTTTAAAACATTCGATAAGGTAAATAACATTAGCTCCGACTGCCTTCAGATATGGAGTTCCTGGAAGTTCTGACGGAGGGGCTGGAGAAGGTGCTCATGGTGCGCGGCGGAGGGCGCGAAGTGATCACCATCTACTCGTGAGCGGCCCCGCGCTGCCCGCCGCCCGCCTCGCGCTGTGCCGACCTGCCGACGGCATCGCCCGCACGCACTCCCCACCAAAGTCCGTGCTACTTACTTATTTTCTCCTGTAGTCTGAAGTTTGAACCTTCGTTCGTTCCTCTAGATATGGTGTCAGTCGAGACTACGTTTAAACGTATCGTTCGCTCTTACGTAACTAGAGTTATGCCTACGTTCCTTAGATACGTAAATATTAAGTTATTCCTAAATTGTACCTGTTGAACCATAGACGACGGTTGCAACTCGCTTGCCGCCGGACACGCGAGACAGACGCGCGTCGTTTCGGAGCCCCGCGCGAGTTAGGTCAGACCCTCGTCGTCGGTAGAGGGCGCAAGCTGTACTCCGGTTACCTTTAACCGTTTACTCTTAAATCTTCGATTTTACTTTTTATATGAATGTTAAAAATTGTAGTCAATTTACAACCGTATACAACCGTGGAATGTTTTAATCTAAATAAAAATCGACTTTGTAAATAGTTATGTTGTTGTAAGATTATAATATCTGCTCAATGTGTTACCGCGGGACTGAGGTTGAAACGTTAACGTAAATTTCTAGATCGACGCAGGGACTAGCCCGGTCGTCCTGTCGAAGACGACTCAATATGCGCGTGTTACTCTTTCTAGATGTTACTTTTTTATTTCTTCTTACATACTGTCATCCTATTTTGTTGTTGAATTTATTATATACTTAATGTTGTAGATGGAATACAAGTTTTGATTTCGTCCGTTACGGATACTAAGGTATTTGACGCACATGCGTATTGCGTAGTTAGCTGATTTCTTACTGTGATCGTTAATATGATGTTTGGTTATGGGAGAGTCTGCTCCGTCTAGTGTGTACTATGTTGTAAGCAAATTGTATCTTCAAAGTTTTTATGATGGACGGAAACTTCACATTCCACGTCAAGATTCTAGTTGTAAGGCCTAAATATAAGATATCCGCATAACTTTTAAGGAATCACTTACACTTAGGGAAGCTGTCGATGATGACCTGTCGTTTACTTCGATTCTGTCTTCTTGATGACTTCGTCTCTTCACTAGCAAAAGGACTATTTGGTTTTTGACAACTTACGCGTTATCTACAGTGTTAGGTTACTGCCAAATAGAAATCATTGTTGTAATTTTCTAGATATTAAGCGACTAGGTAGTTTATTCTAAATTATTTCATTCGAAAATTCATAATACTAGACGACTAGATTGAAAATTAGGTCAAAAGGTAGTCAATAAGTGCATATTACTAGTGCATGATATCACTTTTGCGATTCCTAGATGATAACGTAAATTAGTATAGATTGCTGTCGTTGCGACTTTCGTGGGCGTTTGCCACCAGATTGACAAGGGTCAGATTTATTTATTCAGAGTTAAATACTGGTTGCAAATTTAGGATAAGTCGTTGCTCACTGGTTATTACCGCCTGTCACGAAAATGAAGTAATGATTGCCTTAAAACTTATAGCTGATCGAATTATTCAACCCAAAATTCAATATGGCAAATAATTACAATCACCATAATTGTCAAAATAATAATAATGGAAATGCTCAGCCACGTTGTCATTGCCCGCAAGCGAATGAACCCGCAAAAAAAATCCTTGTAGAACATGATACCTCGTCTTTAAGAATGCGTGTTCAGTTGTTCACCCTTTAGAAATGCACCGTTGCCAGCCATCTGGTATTTTAGTAACAAGTCATCATAAGTCTCCATATAGACTTATGTCTCCCTGCCCAAAACTTAAATTTTCATCGACAAAACTGATTAAAATATATTATATCCCCTCTATATTCGTTTTGGGGAATAGCATTTTACTCGGCTAAAATAGAATTATGGCAAAATCATATTAAATAGGAAGTTAATAGTGGCATTATTAAATGTCGATTCGACTGTGGTGTCATAGCATCACTGGACATCGATATTAACAATATCATCAACCTACATCACGACAGACAAGCTCTAATACTACTAAAAGTTGACTACGAGACTTAGTGAGTTAGATATAATTTTATTCTCCTAGTGTAAACCTCCTGTTCGTGGTTTCTATTAAATATATAACAGCGATTAAGTGATCGCGAAAGGTGAACCTCACTACAACTAGCTGGGTGTAGGTACATTAAACATTTTTAGATACTTTCATGTATCGGATATAAATAGTTTAAGAGTAAATTAAAGAATAGTTCTACGGCTCCTTAACATTTTTAAAAATCCAGAAATTTTGCTTTAAGTGAAACGGAAAGTTTCGGTTAATCGTAAATTTTTGTTACATAAAAATATTTATAATTTAAAAAATAACATTATATGCATAAGCTACTGCCCCGATCTATATAAAAGTTAATAGTGTTTCGTGAGCGTGCAGAGTTATTGTAAGCTATAATACTATAATAGGTAATACTTTAGTCGACGATTCAGAGAGACGAATGAGGTGTAGCAAATTATTGTCGTAACTTGAATTCTAACGTGTTGATAATTGTGTGCCGTTAGCGAGTTAATGCCGTGATATGTTGTGTGATCTTATATTTGAGGGATACTGGACGTTTTAGTATACAGATTTCACTTAATATAATTAAGTAGATATATAAATTGCGATATATTGAATTGATTATTTCAAAGTTATAAAAAAGTTTTAAAGTATAACATATACCTATTCATTGATGTGTTCTTCATCACATAGTGATATAAAATTACAAAATCATTAACGTAGATTACATATCTTCATTTTAACATAGCCATATAATAATATATTATACACCAATATTTTACGTCTAACGAAAGGCATAGACTCTTTATTTATATTCCTAATCCTCCGAAAGTATATTATATTGTCTTTATAAATTTCCATAATATATTAAAAGTATAAGAGGATTTTCTAAAGTAATATATATTATGCAAATAAATATATTTCATATTACTACAGTACGAAAACATCGATATTATTTCTTTACGTCGTAATTAGAATAAAGCGAAACGTTAAAAAACTCGTACTTGTTATGTGCCAAAGGTCATTCAAATTTTGTTGGGTGTAAGTAATATACTAAATTGATAGTTCAATGAACTCTATAGTTATTTAGTGTATTCATAATAGCTTTTGGACTAAATTTATATGTTAGAGGAGTCACATTCAATTAAATAGCTGTAACAGTACACCGAGACATGTGCTACGTGCACGTTGACTTACCTCTGGACTTCAGTAGTGGATGTCGTGATCAGTTCCAGTATCTATAAAATGAGTACTTAGGGCGTAAACTAGTTAATAAAGGTTATATGATAATATGTAATATAACGACTCTATCGAGTGTCTTGTAATTTAATAACGAAATGTCTATTTTAGATTTTAGGCTGTGAGCCAGCGTTAACACATTCATTACAATTTGATATTTCAAGCTAGAGTTGCTGTGATACACCATTTGGCTATATTGTGACGTTTAGAGAATTCCAGTTCCGGCTACGCCTTCCTGAGAAGCAATTCGATAAAACGAGTGATCGGAGCGTTGTAACTTTATATGTTTTTAACTAAAATGTGAATGTATGCCTTAGTTGATCGAATCGAGTTCAACCAGTGTTGCGCGTAATGAAATTGGAAATGTCTTCGTTTTAAATAAATATACGGTACCTTTTGATCTGGAGAATTTTTATCGATGAATAACTACTTAAGAATTTTAAATCGACAAAACTGTCTTACTAATTATTCAAATAATCATTATAGCGATTTAGCGAACCGAGTAACCTAAGGAAAAGATGTTATGAATATAATAATAAAAATAAAACAAATTCTATGATGACTTTCATTTCATGACCCTTTTAGCTCTGAAGTTCATCCAACACCAGCCCCCAGCAAGGCACCGACTGTGCGACCTCCGTTTTTAGATGGAGGGTTTTTTAAGACCTATTAAAATGTACTGTGTAATATATGTGCATGGCTATATTTTCTTAAACTTTTATAAAGTAACTTTTTTTTTAATTTCGCAGACTTGTCTACCAAACGAATTATATTCCAATCCAAATTGTGCTGCACGCACAATACGTAGTAAACCGGTTGCCTAGGTAAACTTACGTTATTTGATAAATTATAACTTTAATTAGGTAAACAGATGAGCGAAGGTTGGACCTTATATGGGATCTTCTACCGTATGTAAAGAAGTAAGTACGTAAATCGTTTGACATTGATGTGCGTGAGTTTTTATTATTAGCATTCGCACAACCTCCGCTATATAAACTATTTCATACTCCTCTGTCCGCGCAATTTTGGTAAAATGATACCGAAGGTTTTCGCGTCACGTGTTAATGAAATGTATACGCATAATTAAAATTCAAGCACAGATGTTGAATTCAAGAGGCTGTTTGTAAAGCCGAAATAAAATAATTTAGCGAAAGACATATCGTTATTCGTTACTATACATATGATACCTTTGACAAAATACAAATTAAAACATTTTCATCTGTCTGTTTAATCCGGATAATCCCTGAAACTGCCGGACTAATTTCGACGGGTCTGTCACTGGCTGACCGGTAATATACTATCACAAGCAATAACGTAACTTAGCACAATAATTAGAGTTTCGCAGAAAATAATTATAATATTCAAAATTTAACAAAACCGTCATCAACAAAGCCGGGTTAGGTAGTTTCATGATTAATGGAAATTTATATTTTAAAAAGGTCATTTAAAAGAGCGTCGCTTTTTTCTGAGATCAATCATATTTGAGATATTGTTAGTCACGTGGTCACTCCAATAACTAGGAGACGGCTCCACGGGCCCGACTTAAGTATTTTTTAAAAGTCCTTAAGTCCAAGGAAAAATCTTATAAAGAGAAAAAGAAAATTCAATACCACCGAAATTGGACAAATATAGAGAATTCTGTAATCGCGAGATGTAAATAAAACAATAGTAGAGACTGAATGAAATTCCAGTGTTTTACCAATAATAGTTTTATTAATATTTCCACTTAAATAAGACTAGAAAAATATATTCCACATAAACATAACTATATCACAATTTGGCCTACATTTAATAATATAGTGAAGTTTGACAAATCATTTTATAATATTAAAAAACCATTAATATTTTTTTAATAAAAAGGTGATTATTTTAAAATATACTTACATTATGTTATTTATATATTATGGACATTTCCAACTACCTTACCAACATAATTGTAAAAAATAGTTAATGTATAGATAAGTGCCAACGAAAACCTCGTCAGGTACGGAATAAACAAATTTAAAGGTTATTATATTGATCCCAAATAAGGCACATTACACACATAATTTTTATATACTAAGTATTGTCCTTAACATACTACTCATTGGGAAAAGTATATTTTTGTATAATTCATAATAATATAGATATTAATTAAACTTTATAGTAGGTTTTAAGTTTAATTATTTACTCCTAAATGTAGATTTCGACATATACAAATTTTGTAATATTATTACCCCCTACTGTTACATTTCAAAATTATTATCATAAAATATATGGAAAAGTTAACTCTTTGTCACAGAGCCCCATTGCTTAAAACACATTTCTAAATTGCTATATACCTTGGAACTTGGAAAAGTTAAACATAAAAATTTCTAAAGTTTATAGATATTCTTTGTTTAATATTTATTAATTTGTTTATATAAATCAATGTTTCTAACTACAAAAGTCAAGAAGAGCTTGATTAATATGGCTAATTTTCTTGTATGTTCCTTGTGGTACATGGAAAGTCTTAATAAAGAGAAGTAATATGTAAATATTGACTTTTGACAGAACAAAGTCTGGCCCGGCAGGTAGCTAGCAATGCATAAAAATGATCCAATCAACTGCAAGCTAAATACCTTCCAATTTTACCTTCATTTTCATGCTACCCGTAACCCAACTACATCGATGCTAGGGCAGATTTTGTTTTTGTTTTGAGATTTTTATAAAGAAGAAAAATAAATTATAAACAATCAAAGCTGATGGAAAATTATTTCAGCATATTAGGATATCAATTTTTTTGAAATGTTCACTTTATCAAATAGTTTCAGCACTGTCTATGCTGTTGGAAATATATTCCTTCAGGGCTGCAGTATTATGAGAGGTGTATAATTTACTAAGAACAGCGTACCTCAGGCTTGCAACTTTGATACCTAACCTTTTCAAATGTCTCTTTTTCATAACCTGCGGACCAATAAGGTGTTCATTGTCTGCACAGAAGTGGTCAGGCAAATGTACCAGTAACGCGGTGTTGTCACCTCTGCAGCTGTCCACTTTCCAGTTAAAAATGTTATCATTTATCCCACTACAGTGTACCATGACATCAATTAAGTATGTCTGGTCCGAGCAGTAATTTGGTAAAACAACTGCAGTAGACAATTTCTTTGAGTCTCCAACCACAGCCACAATGCTGCCCATAATCTTATCTAAAATATTCTTTATTCTGCCGTCCTGTGTGACAGGTTTAAACCATTTATCTTTGGGTAACAGTGGACCATTATATTCCTTACACTCCAATGACAAAGCTGTGTCTATTAGATAAAGTTTTTTTAATGTATCACTGTTACTGATACTGGCTAGGTTGTGAGCACTGAATAGTTTTGAAACCAATTTTAAAGGGAAATGACCACTATAGATGTAAGATGATATAATTGAACATAGTTCATCAATATGTATTTTGTTTAAATTCTCAATCAGAACAGCTTCACTCAGTGTCCAAAATTCCACATTAGCAGGCTCCACACTCAGGTATCCGTATGGATATATATATGATTTCAAAAAGCTTGATGGCACTTGCTTTCTATTGGCTATAAAATATTGGCTGCAAGCCTCAAGTATCCTCTCATTGCGTGATTTAAATTGCATGCAATAGTTTAAAATTCCAATTATTACAACTTGGGACTTAATTTTACTAGACTTGAATTTCAAAAATTTTTCTACTGCTGCTTCTATTTGCCCATCTGTGTATTTTAAATGAGTAAATTTGGTAATAGTATCCAGAAATTCATCCTCATCTAAGGCATGAATGTTGTAATATAACCAATGTCCTAGAATGGAAAAAGTTTGTATAGAAAAATATTTCTCTACCAAGAAAACATCAAGTATATCTTGCATTGCAGGAACTTTTATCTTACACCACAATTCGGAAAGCTTCTGTTCTAATAATGTGACAATTGTCTTTTTACTAACTTTTAAACTTGACACAACTGTGAAAATCTTCACTATATTTGTTTCATTTATTTCTTTTTCCCTATCAATAAAACCAACCCATAATCTATCTATAGTATCAGAATATTTTTGACTATCATTATTTTTGATCAGAAACTTTGCAAATTCACACAACTGCTCTACACTTAATTTATTGTCAATAACTCTAAGGAAGAGCTCATCGCAAAATTTATACTTATGTGGTTCCATAACCGTTGAAGATGTTTTGAGAACATTTAATATTGTCTGTGTATCTTCAGTCTTCAATACAACTTTAAGTAATTTTTCTAAAATAGCGCCTTTAGCAAAGTTAATGTGAGCGGTTTCATCGCTGTGAATATGCAAATTTAAATCTTTTTCTAAATCGTAAATTCGTTCAATGGCACCGAGAGCTATATTTGGCGTAATTTTAGTACACTTTGTTATCAAAGAAAAAACTTCACGTAAATCCATGCATTGCTTAAATTCATCTTGTATAAGGTGATAATTCAAGGAGTCACCGGGACTTCGTGGAGTTTCTGGAGCTGGAGTGACGTCTAAGTCTGCTAAATCTTTCAATTTCCGTACAACAACTGGAAGTTCGTGTACGTTGTATCCATTTTCAATTAATATCGTACTGTTGCTGAATTCTGGTGTAGAAAATTTGTCGTCACTAAGAGAACGTGTGATAAAAGTATAAAACGAGGAAAGGGAACTACCATGACTTCCACACGATAATACATTATTGCGAGCTTTTGAATACGATCTCCACAATGCTAACGTCATCGATTAATAAAGAAAAGTCAAAAACGTTTTAAAAAACTGAATAACAAATTACAAAAGTTGTACTTATATTATTTACTTTGCTACGACTTATTTATAGCCACATAAAAAAATAAAGTAGAAGGATGGGATAGAGTTGCTCATTTACGATTTACTTCGCATGGAAATCGATTCAAGAAAATTTGCGAATGATTAAGGCAAGTCAAATGTTATTACCGTATAAAATATAAACGAGATTTTTGAAGACGACTCAAACTGTTATAAGAGCAACCCCTAATTTTAAAAAAATAACTCTGCTACTATTATTTTGAAATCTAATTTAAACATTTCAAAGGATCATATAGATTTTACGATTTTTCTAAAATTTAGTTCAATTCGCCTTGTTATTGCATTTATTTTTACCTCAAAATCAAACATCATACGTTTTTATAGATAATATGTATATATTTATAATTAAATAGTAATATTTGTAAAACTCTAATGAGTAACAAAAAATAGAAATTAACCATTTAAGAAAAAGATTTTAAATTGGTCAAAGGATTTTTTAGAGCATTCACTTTACCCACAGAAAAATAAGAACAAGTAGAAGTGCGATGTGTGATAATTGTACCAGATCCGGTGTAGCCCAATCTATGTGATTTGACAGACAAATTTACTATAAAATAAAAAACCTATAAGACAGACGTCATACAGTTGACATTATACCGTAATAACTAAAGAGAAAAGTTATTGTGCCGTAATGTAGGAGATGTTTAAGACATTTTGATGTGATCATGATATGACAATAGATTTAGGGTATTCGTATAGACGTTTTTCATGCATGCCCACACTTACTCAATGTATGCCCACACTTACGATAATTGATATTTTTATACTTAATATATTTTAAGCTGGTGAAGTATGAATATAAAACACTATTTTAAGAATTTAGAGGTAACTTTAAATAAAAAAGACAAGAGCATAATAAATAAATAATTTCTCGTATTTATAGAAATAAATATATTAGGTTGTATATATCTAGTGAGGGTATGTTTGGTTATTTAAATAAAACTCACGTTTGTTCAAAAATACTAATAATTAGAAATTATTACAAAGAAAATTCTCGGAGTCGACAATACGTCGTATTGTGTAGCACAATAGTTTTTGTAATAGCACGTATTGTCAGTCTTCAATACATGCTACAAAAAGAACTATAGAACTGAAAAGTAATGAACTGTGATTATTTTCTTTATTGGAAAACAAAGTTATAAATTCAAAACCTCAACAATAGTTTTCAAACAATTTAGGTTATATTTTGACATGCCAAATTTTTCTTCTCGTCTCACTATTACTTTCTCTAATTTATTTATATTCTTTTTCAGTCTTACATTACTCGATTGCAGTCGTTTTATTTTTGCACCTTGTTTTCTTATATTTTTTCCTTGCAAAATTTCAATTTTTTTATAGGCCATAATGCCTTTGAACCGCTTGCTGTATCTAATTTTTTCAGATTTAATGCCATAACTTTCTGTATTAGATAGTACAGCAACGGATTCATTTTACTTTGGGGACTTTGTGTAAACTCTGAACAAAGTTTTGTAGTACTTTGTAGACTTCAAGGACAAAAATGTACAAATACTTTAAGCTATATCTGGCTTCGGTAGTAGAGAAGAGTTACGTAATGCAGCCATTTATCCTTAGGGAGTTATCACTTTCGTAAAGCCACTTTAATTTTTAAAAACAATCAAGCACAATTAGCAATGAATGAAGTTCTTTTTCAAAATATACTGTCGAAGTATAAACGGTTCTAATTTTGGGTAGTGCTAAATTCAGACGTAGCAACACTGTATTGTTTTAGTCACTTGTCCCGTGATCGCGTTCTAATGTTGACTGTTGTTATCCGTGATAGCAACTAAAAGTTGGTCGACGGTCGTGATGTATCTATTCGTAAGAAGTAATTATATTTCATAGAATTATAAGCAATAGCGCCTTGCATCAAAGTACAATTAGTGTAATTTAAATATATATATTTTAAATTTTGCCTTTAGAAATTAAATATATAGCGGGATTTATTTTTTAAATTTATAAATATTTAAACTTGATTGTAACACAAAATTAATACTTCAAAATAAATGAGTTTTTTACGAAATTAGTGACTAAGACGGACAAGATCATTGCAATATAAATAAAAGAAGCAAATATTAAAAAATATAGAGCCGAAGTAAACTATGCCTGAAGTAACAATTGTAAGTATCGAAATTTAATTTTTTATTTTATGAATTTGTATAGTTAAGTAATTAATTATTTTGTTATTCTACATGATTACTATAGATAAATAGAATAAAAATTGTTTATCAAAGGTACTATGCAATTCAACTCTGACTATTGTCATATTCCTAAAATTAATTGACTTAAAATTATAATCCAATGTACTATTCCAAAATATATACCAATAAGAACTCAAAAACAAATTATAAGTAATATTATTATTTCCTTAAATAATACTTTATTTTCCTTTGATAATCATGGGCGTAGCCAGCTAGGGGCTCAGGATGGGGCAGCAGTCTAAAACTATGTATATATGTGGTCTCACCCCGTTTATTTTTTTCATATAAAAAGTTTACACCCTATAGCAACCTGTATTTGTATGTATACTGCCCCACCATGGCTACGCCCATGTTAATAATATTCTAATTTTGTTCAATAATATTAATATAAACTAATTGTATTTTTCTACGACTGTTTCTATAACTATTTTCTATACCTATGTAACTATCTATAAAATAGAGAGAAGAATATTTAGAAACGACAAAATAACAGCTGTCTTGTTAAACATGTAGTATTTAGACCTGCAATCCAATCCTATTATTTTGTGATACAAAAAAAAATGAAGTCAAAAATATCAGTCATAACTTTTTTGATCTTATAGGTATCAATATATCGTAACTTTTATAATGACAGATGTATAATGTGTTCTTTCTTCTTTTCTTTCTAAAAATCTTAGTATTATGTCTTGGGTGTTTTCTAAACATGCTATATAATATTTATATAAATAATTTTGTGCATACTATTTTGTCTCTATATTGTATAGCTTTATATATATATATTTTAGAATAATGAGTATTTTATCTGAATTCAGTCAGTGTAATGATAGCCATGTGAATACAGCCCTTTTCTTCTTATTTGTTATCTTCAGTGATGAAGGTAGTGTCCGTTCTGGTATGCTTTGGCAGCACGATAACCCAGTTGCTTTCATGCCACTCGGTCTTTGGCACATTTCGAGGCAGTTGGAATGTCTAGTCTAACAATATTTCTAATTTGGTCAGATCAGCGTGTAGGTGAGCGACCTAGTGGCCTATTGCCATCAACCTTTCCTACTAGAACCAGTTTAGATAACTTGTCTTGTTCTCTCCAGGCAATATAACCAAAATAGGAGACTTGTTGGTAGCAAATAGTAGATAATCTGGTTGTGATGGACACTGCTTTGAGAATGGATATATTGGTTATTTTTGCTGTCCATGGAATGTGCAACATTCTCCTCCAAAACCACATCTTATAGGCCTCAATCTTTTTACATTCTGTTTCACAAATTGCTGATGATATGGAGCCATACAAAAATATTGAAAATACCAAACCTTGCATGAATCTGGTATTATTTGACACTTTTCTGTTTTGCCTTATTTTGGTTAATGTACTCATTGCTGCTTTGGCTGCCTGCGTATATCTCCTAATTTTCCCCTTCACAAGCTCCTTGGTTACTGAGAGTTCAGAGGCAGTAAATAGTGTGGTGTCATCTGTGTATCAGGATGCTGATCTTGTTGCCCCCAACCGATGTACTTCTATCCCACTTCTCTAACACTATACTCATGATGTATTCTCCATAGATATGCATTATATCTCCTCCTCCATATTCAATAGAATAGAGGAGAAGATAAAATGCATCCTTGTCAATACAGCCATTTGTATACAAAAGTTAGTGACTCATGTGCTTACTCATTAACATATTATAAATAAACAATTCTATATTACAACATAGACACCATATGTGACAAACACACACAGGCACCTGCCAATCAACTGACCAACAGGAATGTTCTGTTTAAATGGCGACAATTAAATTAGTCAGAGAGCAATTGGTTTGAAGGCTGCAGCAAACTCATTGCTCAGTATAAACATAAACATTGCATAAAACTTCAGATAACAAAGAATTTTATTTCTTTATCACAGCGCCCGTCATCTGTTATCTGCTTTTATCATGATTCTATTTTTCTTTACCAAATTTTAAGCGGACGAAGGCATGGGCACAACTAATTAGTAATATAGATAATAGATA
>JANCMC010000001.1:334815-347807 GCA_024363005.1 Charaxes varanes
GTTGAAGCACATTTGACAGCAAAGACTGCAGGAATTCCATCGCAACCAGCGCCCTTAGAAGAGTCAAGTCTTTTTAAGGCCTGTAAGACTTTATTGTGATCGAATGATATAAATGAAATTAGTTTAGTTGTATTGATTAATTTAACAGCTTTTCGCCTCAGATATATGTTATATTGCAATTGCCTGAGTTTTGAACCCTGTCTAGGGACCATTGAAACTAGTCAGGCAATCCCAAAATTATATACATGAAAGTTTAAAAGCTGTTTTGTAATAACTATGAATTCCAGTCACAAGAGTCTAAGTTCTAAAATTGTTTAATGTAATTGTAATTTTCCAATGCAACTAGTGTAAGTGGCACTGCTGTTCTAATTAAATTTAGATATGTTAATAAACAAATAAATAAACACATCATCATCAAGTGCCTTCTTCAAACTGAAGTTTGGCAGTCAGCTGAAAACATCTACAGTCCACAGCAATGCTCTTTAATTGATACTAGTTAAGTCAAGATATAAACAATAGGTGTTCATAACAATGTGTTGGGAAATCCCTTCATCCCTTCCCTTCAAGTGACCTGTACATATTTATGTATATTGAATTGTACTCACTAGGGCATGATTATGTGTGATATAAATTATGTCACATTTTCAGTCACCAAAATGTAGTCAAAAAATATTGTCTTTAATTAATATACTTAATAAAATAAATTGCAGTGTCTTGATTTTAAATGATATCAATTAAATGTTATAGCCTCTGAGAAGGATGGGGAGCGAACTTAATTTTTTTTTAAATTCATATGACATAATTTATGGACAACTCGTTATCTTCTATACACTCATAACAACATCTGCACTATTTAGAGTACAAAGGGACACATTCGCAGTAATTCTAAAGCTGTTCAAGTAAAAGACTCTGTTAATAAGTCCCTAATAGGATTTTCTCTTATTGGCAAAGTACAAATTAAAAATTTCATTATAGACTAGAAACAGAAATCCCATAATTGAAAAGGTTGCTCAAGTTATTGTTATTCTAAGAAAAAACTTTAAAAAATATTGTGATGCATAATAATAAAAGGTTTCAATTAGACTATTCACAGTTAAACAAAAGAGGCTCTTTTTATCAAAGCAGTCTTTAAATTTGACTACAATCAATAAATAAACACAAAATGTCATTTTCATCAATACACTTAAAATATAATTTACCATACATCTTAATCAATATTATAAATGCAAATGTGCATTTATTGAATGTACTTATGTTATTGATGTCAACATTATCACTTTAAATACACATTGTTAAGGAGTAAAGAAATGAAAATAGATTCAGTAAAATACACATTAAATGAAACATAATAAAACACAAATTTATCTGAATATCGGTGTAAGTGACATTCAACGATGAAAAATGTAGCAATCAACCACTAAATACTTTTTACTACAATAATAATAGATTAAGCTTTAACAAACCTCACGTTTCTGACGTTGTTGTTGGGCTTGCAATATAAGAGCTTCCCTGTCTGTATTTCGCTGAGCACTTGCGCCTGCTAAATTTTGTTGTGGCTTACGCCTAAAATCTCCCTCAAATGAATACATAACTAAAAATATTAGGGAAAAACAAGGAACTGTAAACAACAATCAGCTGAATATCTTAATTTATTACTTGACAAAAAACATATGTCACTTCACATTCACAGCTTCTTAACTAAAATAAGAAAAGGAAATAACCAAATGGCATTCTCATTGAATTTTATACAAATATTACTGTACATTTGTTGGTTACATTCAATACCCATCGATTGCAATCATTCTCAAAAACATACAAATTACGATCCAATGCAATGACAAGTATTTTTACTGCCATAGACGCAATACTTATGAAATAAATAAAGAACAAAGAGTAAAGTAAGCGTTCAAAATATTTTTGAATGCTTTGGTTACATATCAAACGAAAAGCTGATATAAAAAATATTTTTAAAATGGTAGACAGTAAAGGAGAATTTACATTTAATAAAACTACTCGATTATATAGTTCCAAATATGAAGTATATTAGTAAATAATGGTGCCATAATATTAAATAAAGACCCATAAAAACAACTTCTTTTTTATCCTACTATTCATTGAAGTACAATCTCCCAATCATTTGGTATTAAAGTATGTAATCATTAACAATATAATTCAAACACTTTAATGTTCTTCGAATCTTTTTATTTTTTTACTGGATACTTATCGACTGGCAACATATTCTATGACTCAATAGTCACGTGACCACATAGCTTGGGTTTACGAGAGTTTAAGATTGGTTGAGAAGAAATTGTGTTACGCTTGCTCCTGTTAGTTGGCTTGTGTGAATAACAATTTGTGCTATTATTGTTTATTGTGACTGAAATACCACCCGAACAATGTCTTCTAAATCAAAAAAGACTGTGTCATCGTCCACTAATATAAGTGTTGTGTCGTCAGTGCAAAGCCCACCTCAATCTAGCACTCCTGTCGGTAGCCGCCCTTCTAGTTCAGCCGGTCGGCCCAACAGTCCTCTAAGTCCTACAAGACATACACGTCTACAGGAGAAAGATGCATTACAGAACCTCAATGATCGTCTCGCAGCCTACATTGATAAAGTTCGTCAACTCGAAAGTGAGAACTCTGGCTTGCGTCGTGAGATTCAAACTACACAGGAGGTGATCACACGCGAGGTATCTAATATAAAGGGCATGTACGAACATGAGCTTCAAGACGCTCGAAAACTTTTAGATGACACATCCAGAGAGAAAGCTAAGTTGGAAATCGATTTGAAGAGGTTATACGAAGAAAACGATGACCTTAAGAAACGGTAAGAATTCTATTTATATTTGTATGCCTTTAATTATTACCTAGTAATTTTTGTAGCTATTATAATTATAATAGCATTAAGTCAACATATATTTGGTTTTTGCTGCGTCTAACCTCAGCATGGTTTACGTCATCGGCGGCGTTTTGAATGGATATTGGAATGACGGGCGCGCGCGACCTCGCCTATACGACATCATGACATCATACCTTGATATAACTACATAATCACCTTGCAGTCCTCTACTAAACATAGCATGCGTCTCTACACAACTTGATTTTGTCTATTGCCTCTTTAAAACTATGACATAGTAGTTTGTTTGTAAACAAAAGTGTAATCACAACAATGTGTTGACATTGTAATAACATTTATATACATATATAAATAGAAAATACATTGACAAATTTTACTATTATATTATTAATAAGTAAAATGATTTATTGTTGATATATGCATATAATTTCAAAAATATTTTCTAAAGCCCTCCAAATTCTTCTAAGTAAATGAAGAAATTCTTGAAAAACGAAAATGACCTAAATGCAAATCTATTTGTGTCAAGGTGAATGTTCTACATTGTGATATTTCCAATGTCATGGAATGAGGCAATTAACAGAAAAAGTTATATTCATTTTCACATTCACTAATCATTTGGAAAGGGTCTCATTTTATGAATCAAATAAGAAAAGACACAGATAACATATAGAATAAATTATTGTAGTCTATCAGAAGGTAACTAAAATACAAAATATATTTATGGTTGTAAGGAGAATCTGGTGTCTTTGAAAGTGCAGAACTTGTGCATATTTATTTTATTTATTTATTGATATTATTTCATAACAATTTTACTCTTACAATGTTTTTCAGTGCATAATAAATATGCATTTACAATTTGAAGAATTTATTTGTACTTAACAACTATTTTCTGAACTTGCATGTATAATAGTGAGTTATCATAATTTAAAACCTTTACCTTTTAACTACTACACCACCAGACACTGTTTGGGTTTTCCTATGCTGTTCACATTCCATCATAATGCACAAAGCATTTTGGGTTGCTTCCTTCTTAACACAGGCATTAAGTTGTCTATCTTAGGAACTGACAGCTGTGTGTCATATAGTCTTGTATATATTTATTTATTCTTGATGGCTAAAGCTTGAAACGCTCTTCCAGTGTCTTTATTGTTGGAACACTACAACTTGGGAGTGTGTACAGTCTAAAAATGCACCCCTCTAAAATGAAAACTCCACTAAAGCAATCACATGATTAATTGACTTTGTAGTGTGAGGTTGAGTTTAGGTATACAAAACAAAATCTGCATACAAATAAGTAATGTTGCAATTAATATTTACTGTCACACTTTAAAATAAGGGATTTTTTTAGTGGAGAGAGTGCATTTTTAGACTGAACATACTATATCTTGTAAAGCAAGAGTGAATAGGTTCATTCTAGGCAAGCTCATTACACTCTAGACTGTTGTCAACATTTAAGAAAAGGTGTGATTGCAGTCATTCACATGCCTATTTGGCATAAAAAATGCCACTGTTGTGAGTGATTAAGTTGTATTGAGACTGCTATGGTTACCTCCTCTGTAACAGTGAATCCCTGAAACGGAATGACAAGTGTGTCTTGTATCTTATAGCTGTTTCATTTTGTCAGATAAGGTGTTGTAAAATATTTTGTATTACATGTTTCCTGCTACTTCGTCTGTGTAAAATTAAACTTTCCTTTAGATCTCCTTAATCTGGCCTTATCGAAGTATTCGTTATTAGCTTATGTCTAGTGATTATAAAGTAACTTGTTGCCAAAGTTCATCTTTGTATGTCAGCTGTTTTTGAGATTTCTTGGATAGGTGACCATTCACTTTTGTGTATATATAGATAAGCAGGAAAAATATAATTACTTTGCACACATCTGTGAATTACAACAGGGAAATATGATGCACTATTGTAATTTATATAGTTAAATTTTCATGACAGTGCTAGTTCTGTAGCATTTGAGTTGAGTCACAAAATTGCACTGATTTTATTAATGTTTATTTGTTATGTTACATATTAACAGCTGATTCTATAAAATACTTTGTGATTATGATTAACAGAAATCCATTCAAACTTTGATTTAAAGTTGACACTATTATCTATTGTAGCCTATCTTGTTAGTCATTATGTCTATTTAGATTAATAAATCTATCTGTAATGTATTGAATTATAGAATGTTGAGTAACTAAAAGTGACTACTGATGCCCGTAGACATCTGCATCACCAGAAGGCTCCCAAATGCATTGCCAGCATTAAAGTAGGGTTTGGAGCACCGAGAACTCTCACAAACCGAACGAAATGCGATAACAATACTATCACTTGACTTGACAACATTTCCGCCACTTCAAGCCGAGCTCATGTGAGAAAGAGATACTGGTACCAGGACGCGCCTACCTAATTCGGCTGCAGACGAAAGGACTGCAAGGATGGCGCTACCTCTAATTATAAGAGAGGGTCTAAAAATGCACGTCCCTCTACTAATAAATCGCAAGGCTTGCTTGTGTGTGTGCAGCATTTTTATTGTAAACTCAAACCCAACCACACACTATAAGCCCATGATATTGACGAGCTTGCGTGTTTGCCAGTACACGATATTTTGCATGTAGTGGTGAATACTTTGGAGGGGCGTGCATTTTTAGGCTCTACAACATCATAAAATTTTTATATTCACCGATTTATGTATAGTAATTATCTTAGCATATATATTATGCATATATGCTAAGATAATAATAAAAGAATCTCTATAGCTTAATTTAATCATGATCAATTTAAAATTAGGTAATCCGTAATCGCAAATATATTTTTCGTGTGGACGCTCACGCTATACCACGAGGTGGTCACGATTATATTTACTTGGTGACGTCACCGGCAACGGCAAAGCTGCGACCACACTCGTGTGCTACCGACGGAAGTTATTTTAAGAGATAAACGATCTAGCGACTACTTGAAGGAGGGCGAATTTTTTTAATTGACACCCATGTGCGTAACTTTGTACGCATGCTTCAATAGAACATAATTACGATTTTTTTTGCATTTTTTGCTTAATTTCTATTTGCCAAATTTATGTGGATATTACAATTTTTACGTAAAGCTTTCATATTAAAATATTAAAATAAGGACCAAGTTTGTTTTGTCCCATGAATGGATGCTCTTTTAAAATTCTAAGGATTACCAAACTTACCGAGTAAAAGGATTACCAAATTTACTGGTCTAAAAACTCAAAAAAAATTGTTTCCTTTTTTTTAGAGTCATTGTATATCTCTATTTTATTACTAACACATGGGCCTATGTTGTGTCTATAATGAAACTAAAGAAATTTGATTTAAAAAACAGTGATTTTCAAGTCACATACAAGAAAATTTATTTTTTTATTATACGTAATGATTAGGGCGCAGCGGCCTTCGATCGCTTTAAATTGTTTGCGAGGTAAAACTGTCAATGACGACACCTCGCCTCCTCGCGTCACATGCCCTCACTGTGACATATAAAGCCTTAAGGTTAACAGTTGACCATATACTTAATCATAAGCTGCATGCATGTATAAATATAATTTAAATGTCCGTCTGTTCAACGTCGAAACAAAATTATTTTACTAAAAACAATTTTATGTCTGTATGGTTGTTACTGGTAATCTTCGAAACGACTTGGCGATATTGAAGGAACTATCTCTGACAGATTGCTGATGTTATAGCGAATAATAGTGGCTGCTTTAATTACCGTCTTATGATCGTATACGCGATACTGTGACAATAATCGATTTCTTTTTTGTTGGTTTCTTTCATGTAATCTCCGATACTGTCTATGTTATACAGAATTATATAGTCTATTTTAATTTCACAAAAATAGTTAAGAATTCCGCGCAAAAGGTTAAATCGCTCAAAACAAAACCATCGAATGAAACGCGGATAGAGACGCGGCTGCGGAATATATAAAGTGACTAATGGTCACAGCCTTGCCCCTTGCCCTCCTAACATTACCTAAGCCCAATATTTGATGGTTTTTGAAGGATTTTCGTGGTTGCTTGGTAAATGAAACGTATTAAGTATACTTAATTAGTACACTTTAATATACTTTCGTCTGATGAGAGAAATCAAGGGCAAGCTCAAAAAAGGGAATAGATTAATATCATAAATCACAGAGTAAAAATACGAAAAAGGTTGCGTTCTCATATTCTCACAGTTTTCCGATATTTTTAATCTTTCAAAGTTTTAGGTGCTTGCCTTGTGTTCTATTTTTAACTTTTGGAGACAGTAATTTATTTTGCATACTGTAAAGTCGTCGTCTATGTCGATTTCTGTACCCCTGAAAATGTGCATAAGTAAAATTTCATGATCATCGCTTGAATAGTTCAGACCTGAAATTGTTTTTCCCTAAGTTTCGGCGTGGAAGGTAGAAATTTAAATTATAGTATGTACTAATAACCTCATTAAAAACACCTTAGTAACAGCTACTAATTATATTATGATTATACACGTTTTGAACGCAGAGTGGCAGTCGATCTATTTTTTGTAGGAATGTGTCTCTTTAATTTTAAAATGCTACGTCTCTCGCGCACTCGCTGTACATGATAATATAACATGCCTCAGCGACAAACGGATTGATAACCTCAACCCTTAGTAACAAGCTAGAACGACAAAACTTTAGATTCCATACATTGATTAAGCATTTATTTTTAATCAGTTTATTTATTTACTTTAATATTGCTTCGAGTCCTGTGATAGGGCAGTTTTCGATGGATGTCAGTAAGCAGTAAGCTGAATAAACATGAAAAACAAACTGGGACTATAGAAGAACAAGTAAAATCGAAGATGACAATAAAAAAAAATAATAATAATATAACAATGGCACGGGCCTTTAGCCTGGGGAGTACACAGTGACGATTTAAAAAAAAACGCTGAATCTCCTGCCCGTAAAACCTTTGAGGTTTTGTTATATATACATACTATTTTAATTCCCAAGTAAATAACAGGGGGCAAACGGACCCATTGCACACGTTCCGAAATATTTATTTTTAATTTAAATAATCAACGACTTACTGAAGAAAAATCTTCGCTTTAATGACGCCATCGATGTTTCCAACTCTGTCGCTATAGATTACGCGGCAAACATAAGTCTTGTTCCGCATTCTAAGTTATTTCGGTCACCATGATGGCGCGCTTTGCGTGCGTACACAAAAGTTTTCCTCCCCCTTTAAATAAAGTATACCGCCATCGGTCACGCCATGTTACGTATGCTGCGAGGGGAATCTTAAAATATTGACATGTCAGCGATCATCAGCAATTTTGATAATTTTGCGTGCGCTATGATTGTGCAATATTCATTTTAGTTTCAGTATTTATTATTTTATATATTATATTTTAGTTAATATTTATTAAAGATCGCCCGTTGGTCGAATTGTTTTTTCTTAGTACAACGATATCTTTTCGACAATTTAATCACATAAAATGTCATCATTTTAAAAATAATTTCGTATTTTGTCATAGTTGTCATGACTACGTTTTGCTACCACGCAATAATATAATGTGTAAATCGTTTGGCATTGGTGTGCGTATGGTTTTATTTTCATTATTCAATATGTTTGTAATGCATATTTTATAAAAACATCAACATTCGCGCAGCATTTTCTATATAGACTATAATTGTGCCAAACCTTCGTCCAGGCAATTTTATCGTAAAACGGTATCAAAAGTGTTTGCTTCACGTATAAGATATAGAAGATGTGCGCACAAAACACGAGCACAACTCAAGCTTTGTTCTCTTGATCGTGACGCATAACGGTACGTTGTGCGCCATGCGGTATCGGACACATTGTAAGATTAAAGTCTAGAACTGTCTGGTTCCGTCGCTGTCTACGTCAACGGTGAAAAGCTAACGCGGCATGCTGCGTCGTGACTCTTATCGCAACATTGTGCGTTACGATCAAGAAACTAAAGATTTAAAGGGAACACTGTTGTTAACCAAGAGGCGGGTGCATGTGCCCCGCTCAAACAAAAAACCTTTTTTCATAGCTCGGTCAGACGCTTGTGTTTTGTTCGTGACTAATAATATAATGTATTAAAAGACCACATTTAATGCGGACATTACCTACGGTTCGGTCTCAGCACAATTTTCGAGGTCACACACGTCTGTGTTGGTTAGAATGTATGTCAAGATCGTAATACGTTCCACTTCTTTCTAGGTTTTTAATTCCATACACTAATCTTATTTACGACGAGTATAAACTGAAATTTTCTCTATGAATATATAGAAATTGGTATCTTTTTTTGACGTCAAGGTTACCCTTTTGTCTAAAAATACATAAAAGCGAAAGGTAACACGAAATCTCGAAAACCGCAGGATGGACAAAGACATAATTCGGCAAAAAGGTAGTTTATATTTACAAGACATCCGCTGAAACCGGAATTTTCGAAAGAGGTATAATTTCTCGCAATTACTAATTACTCGAAGAATTCGTGGGGAAACAGCTAGTTCTGTATAAAAGTTTTATTGTGATACAATAATCAATAATACAATGTATATTTTTGTAGATTGGACAAGAAGACCAAGGACTGTCAGACGGCGGAGAACCTCGCCCGCCACTACGAGACGCGCTACACCGAGGAAAGCAATAAGTACAACACCGCCCTCGCTGACAAGAAGAAAGCTCAGGATGAGGCCCGGGTATGTATTTTGCCTATATGTGTAGCTATATATGCATAAGGGCTAAACGAGCAGGCGGTTCGTCACCTAAATGACTACCGATGCTCATGGACGTCTGCACAACCAGGAGGCTCTACCAGATGCCTTTACTGATGAGTTTAGGCCACCGGGAAATCTCACAAACCGAAGGAATTGCGACAACAATACCGTCACATGTCAGCATTTTCGCCGTCACGCCGATCTTATGTGAGAAAGAGGAACTGGTACCCGGACGCACAGGCCCAATTCGGCTGCAGACTAAAGGACTGCAAGCATGGCGTTACCTCCAATTAAAAATTATTTTATCTATATATCAAAACCCCATTGAAAATATTTATCGGCTTGTTTGTTTTATGATTGTCTAATGCGCGTGATAATCTTTAACTGCAATGCTATAGAATTTTTACTAAAAGATTACCTGCGCTTTATAAGATATAGTCAAATTTTAAATAAAGAAACCGGACAATTGGGAGTCAGACTTTCTCGCACTAAGGGTTCCGTGCCAGGGTACGGGAAGTACCATTTTGGTTTTCATTCCCTTTTCTAATGTACCTTTTAGTATGGGAAATGCGACACAAATGCCCTTATCTATTTGATTGCGTACGCTTAGAGAGTTGACTTTTTCACAGCTTCAAGAGACCGCAGACCCTCAGTATTTGGTATTAATGGCAGAGCTATAGCTCTACGCGTTCGTGATAAAAATGGTCTTGACAAACAGACATACGGACGGAGGGACAAGCAAGTGATCCTATAAGGGTTCGTTTTTTTCTTTGGACGTAGGGTACCCTAAAATAAAGATATGTTGGAAACAGATTTGTCTCGGGAGTGGAATAGTAATCGTTCCGAATATCAAATATTTTTATTGATTACCTTTCCCTTCGTTTATTTCCGTTATAATAGCAAACGATAAAAACAAGGTAAAAGGAGAATGTAAAACCCTTTTCCTCTCACAGGAACTCGCCAAGGAGCTGGAGAAGTTGCGCAAGGTGTACGCGGACACCCGCAAGACCCTCGAGGAGGAGATGCTGTGCCGCATCGACATGGAGAACACGGTGCAGAGCCTGCGCGAGGAGCTGTCCTTCAAGGACCAGGTGTTCCAGCAGGAGCTGCAGGAGACGCGCACCCGGCGCCAGGTGGAGATCTCCGAGATCGGTGTGTTTCTAAATATATGATATACAAACAGACACTAATACTATATGAACCAAAAAAATAAATAAAATCTTTAAAAAAAACCTTTGGAAAAGAGTAATTACAACTTTTAAGTTACTTAATACTTAAAGGCTTTGACCTTACTGCTCACTGACCGAAGTTGTTCTTTGTATCAAATAACTAATTGTTATTTGAGATATACACCTCTATATTGTGACTGTTTAGTTAAGTGTTTTTGACTTGCCTTGTAAGTGTAGCTCAAATATTTCAGCTACATTTTAAAAAAGGTTATCACAGATTTTTTAGTAGAGGAGTTCGTAGTTAAATCAGTAACCGGCATTTCAGTCGCTCGCTAGGTTAAAAAGTTCATATCGCGGCTGAGTGATAAATTGGTAACCCATTCTATAGCGGGTTTTCAAATATCCGACCTCCTCCGTATTTCAGAAGGCACATAAAACAGTGGGTGTGGATAAATGTTCAGTTACATTAATATTAGTCGTCAGAATGTAGATTCTTGTGGGTTCCGAGTCTGACGGGTGTTGGTCATCTTAACTGGACCTCAGCCACCTCCACTGCCCTTTAAGCGTATCCTAACGCTTTTAACGCTAAAAATCTTTCTTCTAACGCTAGTTAGAAGAAAGATCTTAAACTAAAATTTTCTTAGTGTAATGACATCGTAATTTATATAGGAAGAAGAATATATGGGTACAAAATTAAGTGTCAATGTATTCTTGTGTTTTTAAATATATATTTTAATAAAAATTATTTTATTTACATCAGATGGCCGCCTTGCGCAGCAGTACGAGGCTAAACTACAGCAGAGTCTGCAAGAGTTACGCGAACAGCAAGAGGCCAACATCAAAGCCAATCGTGATGAAATTGAAGCCCTCTACGAGAATAAGGTGAGCAGATAATTGATAACGATGCTCTGAGCTTCCTCTCAGTATACTATTGGTTGGTATCTTTAAGAATTTGAGGGTACTCGTTGAAACTTGCAAACCCCTCAATATACAGTGAATCCTAGTTTGGGGTCAATACTGCTTTGTAATATATATTGCACTTTAAACAAAAAAGTTGTTTCTCGCTATTTATCACCTTTCTGGTGCAAAAAATCACATCATATTTTGCCGGAAAGACAGTTTTTTCCTTCTACATTTTAATAACTCCTAATTTAAAACTCATAAAACGCATGTATATATTTTTCAATGCCATAATCCAATATCCTTAACACAGATAAAACTTGAAATTGTTGAAAAATAAAATTAGAATTGTTATCTGGTGAAAGTATTTCAACACGCATTCCTCGTATTGCTATCTAGTTGCACAGATAATTTTATATTGTCATACATAATGAAGGCAGATAACGTTATTTTCCGGTAGAGCAATAACAATCTTGATAACGATTGTGAGATACTGTTATTGAAATATAATAGTAATGATAAAAGTTTAACGATGACAAAGTAACTAAGAGTAAATCTATATACGTAAAAATTAATCGTTCGTTAGTGTCGCTAAAACTCTAAAAACGCTGGATAGTTTTAAATTCTTTTTGTTTCGTTTCATTCCCAGTATTTCAGGGAAAATTTTAAAAGTAAAGAAAGATTTCAAAAAAAATACAAAAAACTGCATATTTGGTCGCTACATCAGAATACGTACTTATCTTCGAAGCCTTTTGAGAGTTGTGCTAATGCAAAATTATATTTTATTTCATAGAACATTTTTATGGAAAATAAAAAGGAGATTGGCTAGCTGGATAATAGCAGACGAGCTAAATTTCGGGCAAGACAAATGTCGTAAGCAGGAGGAGGCAGGAGCGATAGAAGTACTACTAATTAGGGGATCTTTGACCGCCAACTGGGTCCTTACGGATTTGGGTCCACTCTTATGCCGTGGAGCTATCAAGGATCATTTCTTCCGGTATCGATGGCGCATTAATCCTTCCGACCCAGTACTCAGGCGCGTGGGTGGGTGCCTCTGTGGCTCATATCTTCGTCCTTCCGCGTACAGGTGACAGGGTAGGAAGGATACAACGTAAAGATTGCACCACACAAACACCTCAAGTTAGAGTCATTCCACAATCTCCACTTGAACAAGTTCTCTTTACTTCGGAAAGTGGAGCTTTGGTGGAGTAGTATCTTTTTCCTCATTCTTTTTCCTAGTCTCTTTAAAAGTAAAACCTTTAAAAGTACCTTGAACGCAGGTTGAAGGAAAGAGGCTCATTGCACTTGCAGGGTGCGAGGAACCCTTGTGAACTTAGCATTTTATTACCAAAATTATTTGTAATGTGAATGCCTCAAGACTTCCC
>JANCMC010000001.1:427641-439652 GCA_024363005.1 Charaxes varanes
ATATTCTTATCTCATCCATAAGTTTTAAAAACGTATCGTACATGTTTCTTTCCTAAATTTACTACCTTTTGGGAAGGCCATCTAATACGTAATCTCGAAAACCGCGGGGCGTATAAAGATCAAATTCGACAAGAAGGTAATTTTTAGTTAGGACGCGTCCGCTTACGATAGTAGGTTATGTGGCTATTAAATGAGTTGTAAATGCTCTACCAAATTTTACGCGGACAAAGTCGCGGGAATTAGCTATTATATTAATAAAATTATGAAATACATACTTCTATGCGTTACTGCAAGATTTATACAAAGGAAAGAAGAAATTCTATCTTGTTGAAGCATAAATCTCAGTCATAAGAGTAAGAAATTCTAATTCAAATTTCTTTATCAATTAGACATCATATGGTCCATGTGTTAGTAAATAAAATGAACAAAGAAATCTTACAACTATGTTAGTAAAATGAGATATTATGAAATTAAATTAATTATTATTCTCTATAACTCACCAGCACTCTGGCAAAATGGTTGAATGCGGGTGAGTCCATCTTACTCGCAAACATCTCCAGGATAGTATTATTTTAATCTATTATATTTTATATACTCCGCTTTTAGCTCTATTTCACGTATATGCCTGTGTTCACTCTACTCTCTATACTGTCTCTATACTCTCTCTAGACACATTTATAGCTCACCTGCTATGATATGTTATAGACATCGTTGATTATAAGAATAAATATGTATCTAATTGATCAAAATCGATGTAAAATATGTCATATACGAGTAAACACTTAATTATACATAATACTAGCAGTGACCCGCGAATTCGTCTGCGTGATTCAGTGATTTTTAATTTTTTTGTGCGGAACCCTAATTACTTAGCTAAAAGTAGAGTAGCTTATGTTATAACATTGTAAAATCAATTATCTATCTGTTCCGGGCAAATCGGTCCAGCCGTTTTGGAAAAAACCCGGAACAAACATACAGATTGAAAAAAATGTTTTAACACGCGTTTTTGCTATAGGTATCGTATATCATATAGCCATATGATAAAAAAAATTACCTACATATAAATTTTACTTACAAATTATTTGACGTTACAATCCCTTAAATTTTATTCATACGTTATGTTTATATAATTTTATTTATATGTTATGTCGTATAGATATTTAATATCATTTGTACTACAATCTGTGGCGTTGTTTCGGACATTCAACACTATGGCGGATGTCGATTATGTCACATCCTCCTAAATCTATACATATATGCAAAAAAATATATAATAATGTAGACAGATGTATTAGCAATAGTCTGTTCCGTGTATCATTCTACATTTGTGACCAACAATCGAGCGATTGCGCTATCAGCATAGCGCGTGCGTCATCGCCTCCGCACAAGAGATAAGCCATGAATTATCATTGCAAATAATGTGTTTATACATTCATATCTGACTCGAGCGCCGAGGTGTTTCTCCATTGGAACTTATCGTCTCAACATAATAACTCAATAATAATTTAATAGCCGCAATGACGCTGCCATATTTGTCTAAGAACACACATGTAACGCGTAATAAATACATACAGAATTTTGATAAAGAGGTCTCGATAGCGAGTTCACGCGATAAGTTAAATATAGGAAAATGCCACCTACCTATTTATCTGTCAGCTGCTCGAATATGGCATTATTCTTTTCTTAATACGGGCTATAAATTCTGATATATAAAATTCTATAAAACTGTCTACCGATTTAGGGAAATAGCCATAAAAAAAGTACCTTAAACAATGCACCAAGTTGTAATTTATACAATCATTGTGTTTTAAGAAACCAAAAAAAAGAGTCAAAGAAAGTCTTCGATAACAATGAAGGCACTTATAGTAAAGTTTGTAAGTGCAAATACAATTAACAGTCGTATATTTTATATAACAAAATGCTATTCAAAGCTAAGATAACAACTACATAATAACAAGGCGAAAATAAAGTCCACTTAACTAGGTAGATGTATGGAGAATGTTAAATGAACGGTGGCATATAAAGCCAATACCCGTTCTAGTCCAACGCTACCGTTACGAAATCACCACTGCATGAAAATTATACGAATCGACCTTACGATAACAATCAATAGTAATTACATGATCCGTATTAAATTAATACGTAGCTTAGCTTTCATAAATATTATTTCATGAAGCGTATTCATCCATGCAATTCGTTTAGTTAACAAATTCAGTAGCAATGACTATATTACCCTTTTTATGCTATAAACTTTGCAGCGAATATATAAATGCTGACGTACACTAATTGTAATTTGCATATTTTTATCGTAAAGCAAAGATGGCACTGTAATCGCAGTTTTAAAGTCCGTGCATAGATACATATAAATAGATTACGACGGACGACCGATCCGGTTGCGATGAAGGAAGGAGACAGATAGAACGCGCCATGAATCACTCCTCGGCGAGCGCACGCCGCACACAACGCTCGCACAGTCAGAGGTGCGCGCGGAGAGATGACGGGTGGCGCGGGGCAGGGAGCCACAGCCGAACGGAACGAAACGAATCAACGGCAAAGCACAACTAAAAACAGTTGAACATTCAGTCGCGCCCGGGTAACGTGTGTCGCTCGTTTCTGCAGCATACGTTCATCTGAAACACACGGGTAGAGTAGAGAATTTCGTACACGTCAATACGTTATTATCATAGGCGAAAAGAGAGTGGTATTTTTTGTCAGTGTAGTGCGACAAGTGTGACGTTACCGAAGGTGTTTGTGTATGTGTGTGTCGTGGCGTGGATCGTCGCGCAATTATTAACGATGATTCACTTGCGCGCGGGTGAAATGCAGCCTATCGGACTTGTTGACATATGTTCAGGAAAAGTAAACAAATGATATCAAGAATACTCCTAATATAATGGTGGATTGATTCATAGTTCCGCGGCCGGTAAGAGTTTATTTGTGTACGGATTCTTTTACTGTTTTTAATACCTACGTCTTATTAAGACTGGTAGAGCACGCTCAGGAAATTTAACTAGCCTTTTGGGCATTCATTCAATTTTAAAATGAATTAACCAGTACAGGAAAATATACTAAATATTATGAAACTTACATTACGGCAAAAATTCTTTCTTTATTGCTCAAATACCACGTTCAATTGTCACATTGTACAATGTGCAAATTTTACTATATTTAAAGCTGTTTAAATATGCCCGACAATCTTTGGTGTGTATAATATAATCGTGTTGTAAGTTAGATAAAACGCAAACATCATATCGGTGACGAAAATGGCAAATCTTCATTGCTATTAAACAATGTAGAGTCGATTAGAAGATTCATAGAGTCAACAGGTACTATGGACAATTTTACGACATGCATTCATAACAAAAACTCTTACATCATATTATTTTGTTTTCAATATAAACATTTGATTTTGTGTATTTATTAAACAATACATATACGTACATAACAGATAAACTGTGGGTACATACACTTTCTAAATAGCACTTAATTTTGCAATTTGTTCATTAAGTAACTACTTCGTTCCGCCTATCTGTCTGTCTATAGTTTATACCTGTTTAAATAATTAGGAACAAAACAGGCTGGCGGCAGACATAGGCGTCGCCAGGGCCGCCTGGCTTGGCGCCAGGCCGGCGGGCGGCAGTCGACCATCGGGATTCCTTTGTCTCTTACTCCAACATATCATTAGTTCTCTAAAAAACCCTACAGAGTCTGAATAGCAAGCAACATACGTAAAATATAGATTACATCATGTATTATTGTGTTCTTTTTACTAAAAGATAGTTGAATAAATATGATACATTCAACAGGAGATTTTAAGAATAGGTGTACACTTCAATAACACACGGTCATGATACATTCGTTAATAAAAAGAGCACACAAGCGTTAAGAGACCTGTCGTTACACCGATCTCGGCAATCTACTACGTTTGTGTGCGTAATGCGTACTGCGCTTATTTGCTCGTTCGTTATAAACGAACGGAGCGGTTCGCTTGTCTCCGGTTCTCAGAAATTGTAACGCCTTCTTGGAACGCAGCAACGCAGCCCTCCACAAATGCCTCGAGTGAGCGCAAACCGAGGTCGTCATTCGAACCACTACACGCAGTCGGGCCGTATCTAGATAACACACACACACTCGCGGTGGAACATTCTCTCGTGCTATTTGCTTTATTCTCGGATATACATTAACATTTTTGTAGCAATATTTGAATGTTGCGACCATTAATATGTTTGCGTAAAAATACGTGCGTGCTCGCTGTTGTTTTATTGCACAGTGATGTAAATTTTGAGTTTCGCTTTAGCGGAATGAATCATTTGTGTCGGTCGAAAACTCTACATCGCTTCAAATATTGGATAAGATATAAAAATTTGAATTATTCGTGGGACAGAGGTGTGGGGATATCCTCGTTTGCAAAGCGCAAGTTCTTGCTTACGTCATTATGATGTCATATCGTACTATTAGACACAACATAGAGCGGGCGGCACATGCGCCTGTTTAAAATAGAAACCGCGCCATCATATTGTTTGTGGTGTGTGTCTTGACGGATTTTAATGTTTTGATTAAATATCGTGAAAAGTTCTTTCATAATTTTGAATTTTAGGTTACAGTTTTAAATTTAGAATTGAGATGTGGAACATGAATAAGGAAAGTGTGATGACTTTTTGTTAATTTTAAATGATTGATAGAGTCAATACTTTGTTAATATCTATGACAAACAGGAAAACACTTTTTTCCTTTCCAATTATCCAATAGTTAAAAGAAAAGAACTTTACTAACAGATGTACGTGGTGATTATAGAAATTCCTTCTAGACTTCAACATTCTATAATGCTCGATATTATGTTTGAGGGAAAGTCTACGTAAGTTCTTTTTATATTGCGGATCTATATAGTAAGGTTATATTAGTTTCACTAAAACGTAAGGTGACTTTTAAACCTCTGGCTTTTATTTTGCTGCCAAAGACCATTACTCATAGAGATTCCTTGTAAATATATGTCACATCTTTTCTGGTTGGATCGTGCCATATTGTTTAATTGGTATTTACGGAGGCAAAAGGTTTAACCGCAGCGGTAAATTATTTAAGAGTTCGTCATACACTGTTTAGGAAATATGTAATAATTTTTATATTGAAATGTTCGGAGTAATTAAAAAAGTTCCTATAGCTTTTATCATTACACAAAAATCAACATCAGATCAAGAAGGGGCGGCCTTTGCCCTGCAATGACACATAATTTAAAAAAATGCAAAAAAAGAAACAGTTTTACTATGTGCCTCTAGAGTTAATGGAAATTTTAATATTTTTTTTTACAATATTACAATGGCAAACGGGATATGGGTTTCTTAATAATAGTAATCAATATAACAAATATAAACTTACACCGACTTACACGTGAACCGTGAATTAAGATTAACCTTAAAAGATGTCATGTCTAATTTTCTTCTTTATCTATTACAGGTACAAAAGTCGCGTAAAAGATGCCGCTGACTCAAGAGAAACGTTTGGATAACAATTTCTCCAACAATAATGATCACAGTTACCTTCATAAAAAGTTCAAAAAAATGGCATCCAGTATGTCAGTGCTTCCTAGTAACTCGATCAATGGAGAAGAGAGTGCACAGAAGGAAACCAGCCTAAAACAAGTTACTAGTAGCTCTACTATCACTAATAGAAGCATCGCAGCAGGTCACCCAGAAATAGAGAAGATCAAAGAGAAATACGACAAACACTGCAGGGATGCGGACAAAAATGTACAAATTAATTATAACGATGAAAGTTTTAGGTTAAGCGATGTAAATAATATTGTTCAAATACCTGGTAAGACCAGTTTTTCTGAAGAATTTTTAAATAAGACTGAAAACCCTGAAAATGATTTTATAAAGGAAACTTACAGCGGGGGTAGCGGGCGGTATATATGCCCGTATTGTAAATTATCTTGTGCCAAGCCTTCAGTTCTTCAAAAACATATCAGAGCTCACACAAATGAGCGACCCTATCCATGTATACCCTGCGGATTCGCGTTTAAAACAAAATCAAATCTATATAAACATAGGAGATCGAGAACACACGCTTTACGGTTGCAAGGAGCAGACATGGTTGCTGCGAACGATGACGATTTGTCAGGAGGTTCTGAAAGCGACACCTCAATACCTGCAGTCTCCTTGTCAGGCTCAGATAGAGATCAGAGCTCGGATGCTTCTCTTATCCGGTCAGAGAGCAGACCAAATGAGTTTTCCTCCCCAGAACTATTAACTGATTGTAGTAGTGCACCAATAATAGCAGTTTCTACGTTAAACGATAATAGCAAATCAAAAACAATTTATAAACCCAAGTTCAGAGTAGCTTTTTATCAAGGAACGGATGACAAAGATAAGATAAAAAAGACCATTTCACAGAATGCTGACTTTCTTACGGAACATATCTCTAAAATTATATCAGATAATGAAGCCATTGTTGATGTTATTGAAAGCCCTTTACAGAAAAAATATGGTAAAATTAAGCAAATTGCAGAAAGTAAACAGTTTTTAAATGATATAGAAATTAAGTCTGAAGTAACGCCTTTAAATTTAACAAAAAACAGTTATGAAAGTGAAAGCTCCATGAGAAAAAGATCACATTCAGAGAGCTTCGTGCAGATTGGCGATGAGCAAAAACATCCACTGAATCCTGAAGGTTCTATTATCAAAGACCTATTACTAAAAACTAAGGCGAATGGATTTAGTCCTGTAAGTAGTGAATTAGTTGACGGATTAGGGCCCCTCTACATCTGCTCGTTATGTCAAATAGTATATAGAAGTGCTGATAATTTAGATATTCATCGATCATATTACTGTAAGGGTCCTATTTCAAATAATAACCCGTTGATTAATAACGTGCAAAAAGAAATTAAAAGCTCAAGACCCGAAAACATATACGTCAGAAGTAATTCTATTAATGTAAGATTACCTGAAACCCCTTTAACTCCAGTCTCCCGAATGAACGTTCAAACAAGGTCGCCACCTTTAAAACAGAAACCTGATAACCTTGTGATTTTAAAGCCAGACTGTAACGACGTTATAGCACCCTTACCATCTCCAGGACCTTTACTTGGTAATACCAGACTCGTGGATGCAAGGATCCCGTCAGAGTTTAATAAAAAAACTGAAAGTTTAAAAATAAAACCTAAAGAAATTAGTCCAAAACGAAGGTTAGATAGTAGATCAGATACGTACAGTCCAAGGTTACATGATAACTCATCGCCTCGCTCTGCCGATTTGTATTCTCAGTCTAAAGTGAGATGTATAGAAGTTAGCTCATCGTCCTTAAGATCAATGGAAGAAATGTCACCACATGTCAGACATAATTCTACATCTCTTCAAATGTTTGGCGGGCAAGTTAAAATTGTCGATCACTCAGGTAGTACAACTACTTTACGTATTGAACCTAGTAAGACGCAACTATCGCCAATTTTAATACACCAAAATCTTTCACCCTCAAAGTACGCCAATGATTCAGAGGCTAGCAGCGTTGTTGTCAGATCGGGTCTGCACTCCGGTGGTACAATAGTTCATAATCCTCCAACGCCCAAAGAAGCTACATCTCAAATACACACTCCTAGAATATCAGTAGCAACGGCAACTGTTCAAAGCTCAAATTTGCCTAACATTCATGATATTACGCACTTCCAATTTCCACCGCTTAGTGCTATTACGGCATACAATCCTTTAACGTTGCCTCCGTTGAGTCCATCTTCGTCACCCACTGGCGCCACTACTATATTACATGGAGGAAAATTAATACCTCATGTACCAGGTATTCCTGGACCGAATACCCCTGGTTTGTTAGTTGGAAGCTCAAGTACAGAGTCAAACAATGATTCTCACAGAAGTAGCACGAAAACAGAATACGTTATAGAAGCCGGAACATTCAATATGCCTAATGGGAAAGGATCCTCAAATTATGATAGAATCTTTAATTCCAGAAGTCCCAGCATTAAGTCATCACATGTAGAAACAGAAAGACACAGTCAAAATAGAGATAATTTTAACACAGAAATACAAAATGTAACGAATGTGCCTATAATAAAAATAAAACATGTAGATGATCCAGTTCCACCGAAAACATTTACAGTGAACTTTAATAACAGAGGGCCTATAAGAGATGTTGCCGTCAAACGAAATGCCGATGGCTTTCCTAGAACACCAGTACTAAAAGAAAACACATTTTTTTTATCTAAACACAAAAGTAAGGATAGTATACAAACTTCAAAAGTTACTGAAGTAAAATTAGACACTGAAATAAAGAATTTTAATTTTGAAAATCTGATCACTAAGGTGGAAATATACAACAATCAAATACAAAGTTCATCGGAGGTTCAGAGGAATTCTAACGCTCAGGAAACGGCCACGTCGTCGTTTCAAAACGAAAGATCGGAAACTTCATACTTCCAGAAGAATATAGCAGCGAAATCCATCTCAGAGGAGAGGAAACCAAAATTTTTAAGACCGTCTACACTACCTCTGAAACCGGGTACGTTTACTCCAAAACGACACCACGGTATAACTCCAAACGCAAATACAATGCCGCTTATATCGCCTGAAACTCCTCGACCAGCAAAAGCATACGGGCAGCTTTATTTGAACGGGAACGCGTACACATATTTGGGCTTAAAATGTTCAACCAAAGTGTTTTACTGCACGATAAATCGTCCGCAGCCTACATACGTTCCGAATCAACATTTTCTGTCAATGTACAGCAATTGGCAGGTAATAATTATTGTTGTTGAATGTAATGAAGTTACGCGTGTTGTGGCCGATTGTTTGGTAAATGAGTGACTATGTTTACAGTTATTATCAGAGTTGACGCCAGACCCGCTGGGGCTGTCAGCGTCGTCTGCCATGTCTTTATATGACTCACGTCATCGGCCGCAGAGCGTGGCCGTCGCTGTGATTAAACAGGATCTGATATTGACTCATTCATCGCAGTGGAATAAAAATTCGAAGGATAGCAAACAGGTATATAATGATTATTTTATTTTATGCGTGATAATGAATCTTTTTAGTATTTCAACCTGCGAGTACAGACTTAACGTTATAGATGAACCCTAAGGCCTTATTGATTATAAGCGAATACCAAAATGGTAATTAAAAAAAAGATTACGAATACCTTCGTATTTATTGGTTAAGCATATGCGTATTAAAATGAAAAAATACGTACACCACGTGTGAAATAAATATAATGTCATGTCCTGTTTATAAGATGAAATACTTTCTGGACTTGGCACCACTTTGTGTTAATTTACAAACAGGTAAAGATTTAATTACTTGCGCAGAGTCAGCATTTAAATAGTAAATTTGTGTTATCTTGTATTCACTCCAACCAATTAAAGATTACATTGATTGTATATCAAACACTAAACACGCAATTTCCTCTAGATTGCTAGAGGATATTCTTAAATTATATTCTTATTAATTTCAAAGATAATTTGCTTAATATGTTGTTTTGGGGGACTTAGGTTACGAAACTGTGCATCGGTTGTGTGACAACTAAGTAAATAGTTAAATTATGTAGTTTCTGGTAGTGTACCTTTAGTGTGCAATGTTGCAGCCCGAAAGCCACACCACCGAATCCGCCCCCAAAGAACTAGCACTACACTTTCCGATGTGCTCCAACGCACGATTCGCTTCGAAACCGAAGCCTTGTCAGGAGATAGACTCTACAAAGGTTATTCGTAAACTTAATTTCATCATATTATTATATCACAGATGGACATGTGTAGATGCAGGCCTTTTTTTTGTGAATTCTTTTTTAGGGGCACGCTAATTCTGGAAAGTTATGAGCCCATAATTTTTGTAACCCTCCCCACCCGTTGCCAATTTGTTTTGAGCACAAATGCATTCCAGGAATACAAATCAATTTCTATAAGCAAAAAATATATTTTTTTTTATTTAAAAATAATAATGTTATTAGTAGTGACAATTGTGTAAATAAAGCTTCCAAAGAAGTAGAACTTCTTGGTAGTTAGGGTTCTAGACGCCCATGTCATTTTAATTTTTTGTCAATTTATTTAAATTTCTCGATATCTCCGAAATTTCCTTGGGGGCACAATGTGCCCCCGCGGGCTCTCACAAAACAGTCCTTTGTATATGTATATCGTAATGAAATGCAATTCTTTTTCAGAACATACCCATGTTAGATAAATTCTCGGAAGAATCAAAGAATGTTTCGGACAATTTAGCAACGCCCAAGAAGGAGTTGACCGGCGGGTTTGAGAGCAATGAGGAATATACTTACGTACGCGGTCGTGGGAGGGGCAGATACGTCTGCTCCGAATGCGGGATCCGTTGCAAGAAACCTTCCATGCTGAAGAAGCACATCCGCACCCACACTGACGTTCGGCCCTACACGTGCGTCCATTGCGTTTTTAGGTAAGTACCACAAATATAGTGCACTCGAGGAGTTTTTTTTTTGGGCACATTTTCAAATTAAAGTAGCGGGTACTTTAATTTGCAAATGTGCTATTGATTTTTTTTTAAATACTGATTTCTTTGGCCATGGGAGAAGAATAACTAAAACGACGCTGACAGTATTTTTTACGAGAACGATTTCTTAAATCGAAAATTGCTTATATATGTTATTCAGCGCAATAAATCCATATATTTGATAAATGACCTATCTAACACTGAAAGAATTTTTCAAATCGGACATGTACATCCTGAGATTAGCGCGTTCAAACAAACAAACAAACTCTTCAGTTTTATATATTAGTATAGTATATTATATAAATATCAAAATCTCCTCCTGTATCTCGAAAATGTTAGATTTTGTGACGTTTTCTGCTCCGTTATCTTAAAGTATATTTCATTCAATTTTCTGGATGAAAGTTTGCTTATGACTCTTTCTGTTCCCAAAGTTATGTTAGTTGAATATATTCTGACAAGGGTACCTAATTACACTGATGATTTTTATAAAATTGTTATAAATGTAAGTTTATAATTATCATATTTTAACAATAAAAAAACTGACTTGAAATTGTCAGAACTGGACCAAAATAGACACACCAATCACCAATTTAAATAAAAAAAGAATCAACAAAATCGGATAGAACTGTGCTTTTTTAAGTCGGTTGATATCAAAGGCTTGCAAAACAGGCGAATTTTATTTAAAAAAAAAACTTATTTAACAGTGACAAGTTGACGTGAATTTAATTAAGAAACTTGGACTTTGTACGTCTGATGGAAAATTTCATTCCCCTTTACCTCTCCAAGTAAGCTGAAAAACTTAGTATAACTATTTTAGTCAGTCATTCAGAGTCATCTGTATTCCTTTTTATTTTAAAAGTATAAGTACTGAGAATAATTTTTAGGTATGACCAATTTACCCGTAACCCCTTCAAATTAAAAAAACCTTGTGCTATGAGTGGATTCGACTATATCCCAGCGCGGGCGTCGGCTACCTGCGGCTCGCCTCATGCTCTTTAATTCCTTACGCTAATATAATTATCAAATTTGTTGTGAAAAAATACTACTTAAGTATTAATGAATAGATATTTTTCTTATAAATAAATTGATCAGTTTTTTTTGGATTAAAAAAACCTCTATTTATGCGAGTCCCATTCATTGTTGGCAAGAAAATTCTTTGTGGGCATCTAAAAAATTTGTTAATTGTCATTTTTGACCCAAAAGGTTGCCCACCCCTGCTCTGCCCGTCAGGATTTCGGATTTCAGTCCAGCTCTTGCCATTGAAATATTGAGGTTAAAATAATTTTTATTACAGTTTATGGCCTTGTATTACAGTTTCAAAACCAAGGGCAATCTGACGAAACACATGAAAAGCAAGGCGCACTACAAGAAATGCTGCGAGCTGGGCATCAATCCAAACGAGGGCAACGAGGAGGGCGGCGAAATGGCGCAGTGCTCCGGCGAGACGGACGACGACACGGACTCCGAGGGCGACGAGGGGCAAATTTATTTTTTTGATTAGTTAATGTATTTAACCAGGCGAGTATTTTTTAATTTCAGGTTGACATAAGACCATTT
>JANCMC010000001.1:661493-677858 GCA_024363005.1 Charaxes varanes
GTCCGTCCCTCTGTCCGACCGTACGGTGGTCCTTGGTCCCCACCCTTAGATATCAAAACTATTAAATGTAGAGACTTGAATTTTTGCATGTCTATCGTACATGCTAAAAACTCATTAGGAAAATTGTTTTCAGCGAATTCGGACAACAACTTCTTAAGCTATTTCACAAATACGTTTGCCGCGTATCAGATACGGATCCCTTCTACGTAAGCATGTCCAAACGCACTCTTAGCTACTGTAGCCTGCACAGTTCTTACCAATAGACTGGCAGATGCGTTGCCAACCTTTGAGAAAAGAGTGTTTTCTTTCTGAATGCTTTTGTTCCGTATTGTCCCACTGCCGGGCAAAAATCTCAAAGTTTTGCTGATTCACCTCTGACTTATTTGATAATGTCTCGAGCTCTTCGTGTCTTCATTTAATTAGGTGACCTACGGGTTGTTTAGGGGTACCCACACTATCATTTGTGTACCTGCTCGTATGCACGCGGTTCACATACCCGCTTACTTTAGATCAATATAATTAAACATTTATAGATCAAGTTTTAGTGATTAACTCAACACACTTCAGTGAATAAATCGTGAATATCATGAAGTTACGAAATCATAGATATATCCTATGGGTGCGCGACACGTCCATCTCGCGTCAACCAGCAGTTGCCGCAATAACCTCACCGGTGCTGTCCAGAAGTCTCTACCGTTACACATTTTTCTAATCAATGTCTTTCTTTTATTTTTTTTATGTTACAAGAGGCAAACAAGCAGGCAGCAGGCACCTAAGTGCCTACCGACGCCCATGGACATCTGCACGAGCAGAAAGCTAGCAGATGCCGGCCTTTAATGACGAGTTTAGGCCACCGGGAAATCTCAGAAACCGAATAATAGACATGTCTTTAGACTTTGACTCACAAACAATTCAAATACAAATAAGCAACTTATACATATAAAAGCCAAAGGTCACCTTTCACAATATCTCGAAAGCCGCGGGACTTGCAAAGATGAAATTTGGCAGGGCGGAAGTTTATAGTTAGTAGAAATCTACTAAGAACAGATTTTTTCAATAGGGCCTAATTTGGCCCTATGGGTTCTAAGGGCCTTTGCAAGTTTAATTTTATGCGGACAACGTCACGGGAAATCTCCTCTGTGGCTGCATACTCCTGTGTAGCCGGTCCCACGTCGTCAACGTGGGGCAAAGGAGGCGCGACACGCAGGATAGTAAAGATTTTCATCGATGAGTTGATCGTGGCGTCACGTCTGAAAATCAGCGCTACGGTGCACCATTAAATGCTGCATACAAGCTGAGGCGTAGTCCTTTTTGGTCAAACGATCCTTTTCCATTACATTTTCTTTTTAAGTGGTTTTAGAATGTAGGTCTGTTTCTTGTTCTGTTTATCTTTTGTTTTTTCTATTGCCAAATAAATTCTTTTCGATTTGATTTGAAACCACTTATATGCATATTATTGTTATGATTATAGGCATGTGACAATAATCCTTGCGCTCACGGTGGGACCTGCTGGAGTGGAGTGGATTCCTTTTATTGCTCGTGTCGTCCCGGATACACGGGCAAACTTTGTGAAGGTATAATTAAAATCTTAAACAACTTTTCTTTAAGTATTAATTTCCGTTACAGTAGTTCCATGAATAAACATTTATAGCAGGAGTTGTATTTTCGACATTTTCTTAAATGTTATTTTGTCTTGAATGTCGAATGCCTAAAAGGTTGATTTAAATCAGACGAGCAAACGCGAAAAAAGATTGAAAAACAATAATATTATTCTAACTCTTACTCTATGCTCGTTTGTTCTAAGCCCATCTTAGTATTTTAAAAATAATTGCAATGGTTTTTCTAATATTTTTAATTTTTTTTACTATTGGCTTAACTATTTACCTTACTATTTCAGAGGACTTCATTCTCGAATCTGTCGTTGATGGAGAGAGCGAGTCAAACTCGGATTCGCAAGGAGGTGGTTCTGTGCGCGAGATGCGTCTGCCTCTAGGACTCTACCACGATAGACTTCACAACGTTTATATTGCTGCTGGAACCCTCGGAGCAGCAATCGCTATAGTCGGAATTGTGGTAAGATATTTCCTATTCTACTACTTCTTTTTCTTGTGGTGAGAGATCTCCTCTTCTTCTACTTCTCCTTCTTGTGGTGAGACATTTACTCTTCGTCTCCTTCTACTTTTTCTGGTGAGACATTTCCTTTTTTTCTACGTATCCTTCTCACGAGAAGGATACGTAGAAGAAGTGTTATGTCACACCACGGTATGACATTACACTTCTTCTACTTCATCTTGTGGTGAGTCAATTTTTCTACTTCTAATTCTCCTTCTCTTTATTATTCTTAATCTTCTCCCTATATAATGCTTTATCTTGAGTCAGCTCCTGTCGTTACAAGGCGTCATGACATTTCTTCTTGAATTGATAATAATTATTTCGTTTATTTTTTCATTTTGCCTTATCATTTACTTTTTTTATTATTATTATTTATTTGTAAACAAACCCTGGTACTAGACCGGGAAAACGCTAGGAACAAGTATAACATATGCCAAAAAGTTGTGGACAGTTTGTCTAGATATTTAACTGTATAACGAAATTTATTGGTGACCGCGTGCCACTGCCGAGTCAACAAAACCTACTCCCGGCTACTGTCCCGTCTTTCACGAGTAACAGAGCCGGGCCCGCCGCGCCACTGGCTGAAGGACAAGCGCGCCCCTACTACGCCCTTCCACCCGCCCGCCGCCCTTGACACCACCGACATGTACTACACCCTGGACTTCAGTGACAGCCAGAGCTCGCCCCTCATACAATAGCCATCACTGATGAACTGCTCCGATGGGGAACGGTTCAAGATACAAATATAAGCGCGTTTCCTTTTCAGTTGGCTTACTTGATTGCGTTGCCGTTAGTACCACCACCATCATCATCCCACTTCAGTCCTGCTGGCCTAGGGCCTCGTCATGAGCACGCCATGTACTTCTGATGTTCGCCAAGTGCATTCATTCCTACCCACTGCCTTTATAAAGTCGTCCAGCTATTGTTCTGGTGGTCTGCCGATGCTTCTATGTCCGTTATTACAATTACTATGTAACCCGAGTGCAAACGGGTCAAAAATCAAATGCAAAATGATTTTCTTTCTATATTGCTTACTTAAAGTGACATTGTTAAGTTGCCACTATAACGATTAATAAGATCATCCCACGGGGAACGGTTACAAAGAAAAGTAATTTATATTCTTCTTTCTTAAGAAATATTGTTACATCTAAGATTTTCACATAATTCGACGTCCCCACCGAATAAATAGTCACTTTACAATAAAACACTTTTATTACATTTTCTAATACAAGAGATTTAATTACCTCTATCAGATTTTTTATTTTTATTTTTTTTGTTATGCAAACATACGCAGTTTTGTACACTGATAAGAAATTTTTAAATTTATGATACTTGAAAATTACTTTTTATAAAAACACCTTTCGTTTGCTATATAAAATACGAAGATCATTGTTTCTTTAATACTCAAAGTATTAAGAAATCAATGCTTTTTATATTTCCTGTAAAGTTAGAGATTTGCGGTTACCGCTTTATTGGGTGGGGGCGTCGAATATTCTTTGATCTAAAATTGAGTTTTTATTAAATCCATCACTATATATGAATATTCTGGTGCGTTTCATTAATCTATTTAAAATTCGTACTATTGTTCTTTCATTATTAGATTAGTTTTTTTATTTAAAATGTTCTTATAAGAACTCCGAATGTCATTCAAAAACCTAATTAAACGCGTTCGTTATTTGTTAAACCGTATGCAAATTTGAAGGTGCCCTTTCCAAATGTAGTGTAATTAATTTAAAACTTACGTATAAATAATTTGCATATTAATGTTGGTACGGTATCACTGACAATATTTTTAAATTGTTTCAATAACGATCTATATATGTGTCTAAGTTTTTTTATTACATTATCTTGCAAGACAAACTATCTTTTTTATCTCGATCATAAATTATATTGACAAGACGAAAATATAACGCTTGCCAAAATACTTTTTCTTATTTATTTTTAAATGTTAGTTTTTGAGACGTAGAACATTAAAAGTCAATCGAATCAGTTACAAAAATAGATTCTCAGAGTCACTTATTTAATGCCGGAGCCAGACATAGCTCACTGTTTGTACATTTTTATACAAAGTTCTACAAAACTCTGCGCAGCTACACAAAGTCCCCGGCCACACAAGACCATTGAAATGATCATTCAAATGAAGCTATGTCTGGCTCCGTCATTATAAGAAGTATATTATAAAATTCAATTAATTTAAAATATACAAACATCCTCCAAATATAACTTTAGCTATTCCTACCTTGTCACAAAAAACTTTGATTCGGCAATAGTAAATAACAATAAATAAAAGTCAGCCTGTCACAACAAACAGCCTATTTATTTTAAAACACAGCTTTCTAGTTTTACTGCATTTTAACTGCAAAATAACTTTTATATATTCGAGTACATATACCTGTTCTGTATCTGTCTCTTTTATACATTATTTCTAAAAATAATTCAATATCAGATGAATATATAAAACCAATCCAAAATATTTTGTGTTCAATTCAAAAAGTTATTACATATTTTATTACAAATGCGTATTTATCTAATCATTTGTATATATACAGTAAAAAAGTGCCTGGCTAAATCCTAAAAAAAATTCTAAATTTATTTGTTTACTGCTTAATCTTTCAAAAATAAGACGTAACATTAACAGTCTAAAGAATTTGTAATAATCCAAAATTTCTATAACTCTAAACATATACCTTAGTAATAAATTTTATTTGTAATACTAGTACTATATTTCTGTACTAATTGTATGTTTTAAATTATAACTATAAAATGTTGTCTTAGGCTCTTTAAGCATTTGTTCAGACAAGGCGGGAACCACACGTTTTCAAAATCGCGTGGGAACCGCGCGGTTCATTATATAGACCGCCTAATAATCGCCGCCGTCTCAACACTCACGATTTTGACATGTGTCAAACCGTATAATTAGAAATCGTGCGGTTCCCGCTTGTCTCACAAAGGTTTAATGTTTGTGAAAAAAATACTTAGTCTATATTTCTTAACGGATTGAGTTTTTTTATTAGGTAGAAATGACTGATCTTCTGCTTAGAAGTTAGTAATAGTACTATTTTGTTTTATTATATAGTATTAGTATTTTTTTTTATAAATGTATACTCTTATTAGTCGTAGCTAGCATAATTACTGTAATTCTTACCATCATTTTATCTCGTCTTGACGCTATTGTGATCTGCTTTCGGTGTACATAAGCTTTATAAATTGTTGTTGTAAAATCGTAAGGTTTAAATAAAGTTAATTAATGAAAAAAAAGTTCTGTGTTGACTTTTTGTCATCCTCAAGTGTTGATTTTTTCGTATTTTTTTTAAAGTGCCATTTTTAGGCCGTAATTGTAACCAGTACTTTAATAATAATTTGTAAAAGTTTTCTCTGAGCATTTTCCAAGATAGGTAAGATAATGGAATGGTTTATCTGTTTTTGTTAGAATTTTCAATTTTTCTATGAAACATTAGGGAGTTCATAGAGCCACAATCAAGATACTATATTTATTCTTGATATGTCATAGGTTTTTAGAAGGAGAAGAACCCTTTAAAAGATAGCCAAAATTTGTGATCACACGTTCAACGGTTATAACCCTCGAATGACTGATCACAAATTTTGACCTAGCAATGCCTTTGTTTCATAAAAAAGGCATAAATAAATACGCCTGGAGTATTTATTCGTAGTATCGTCGTATAAAACTAAAGGTGGGTGTTAAAACAAAAATGCATTCGATTATGTTTTGAAGAAAAACATTTTTATTTAGATTATAAACTTTGATAAAAATAATTATATTAATAATATTTTATGACAACTTACAAAATATTCATATAAAAGAATAACGTAACATCTATTCATTTTAAAAATTAAGTACTTTAAAAAAATTTATTCACGAAAATGTGTTAACACTTTCGGGATGTGTATAATAACTAGTGTGACTATCTCCACAAGGCGTGATACGCGTGTAGCGTCGCCAACGCGGCGGAAACGCGGCGTCCAATCATCAACTCGACAACACTCGCTAACGTAACCACTAGGGTTGCCAACTCTCTTAAAAAAAACTGTGCTTTTCAACGGCGCTCTATCCAAACGCAATCTCAAAACTAAAATGATTTCTGGACTCTGCCGATACGAGGACAACAAGTAATCAATCCTGACATCTAGTTGTTGTCATTGTGGTTAATCCATCATATTATTTGCTATTAAAGATTACTTCTTTTAAGAAGGTTTGTATCATTGGGTGTAGTTAAAGCAAGCTATATTGTTTTCTTTTACAAAAATTATACACGCTTTGGTCAATGACGCTATTACATAAATATATTTTTATAAACAAATTACACCTGAATTTTTTAGCATCTAAATCGTACATATTACGTAATAGTTTGAAATACAGACGAAGATAGAGTTGGCAAGACTAGCGTCAGTGGACAAACAGAACCGTCCACTCTTTAGCTCTAGTCCATAGTCCACATTATACACAAGACCTATAGTTACTCTGATAAACTTAATCATTGCACAACTACACCGCGTCGGGCACAGGCTGGCGACGCGCGACGCTCACAGATACTCCCATTTAACTACTAAACTGAATTACGTATTTTATTGCTACTGACATTTGTGACTTATGACGAGATTCAGAATCACGATCTAACATCATTGTGAGTAAACATTAAAGCTGCACAATTTATAATCGTAAGTACATAAATAAATATTCATTAAAACGATACGTATAAGATAAAATGTAAGTACTTAGAGTCCGCTAACTCCAGAAGTAAATGCAGACTTTGAGCAATGAAATGCATACAATTAACATTTATAGAGATTCAAATTTCTTAAAATAATGTGGGAAGATATCAACGAGTGTGTAATAAAATCAACATTACAATATGGAAGATATTGAAAACGCGCAGTGCGGATCGCGCCGCGCGTTTGGAAAACAAAAAATATATAATAAAAACACATTACATAAAATACGTAAATATTCGTATATACGTAGATAACGTTACACTAATTAAAATTCGGTTCCTACCTGCAATATTTGTGTGACAATAAAATGACCTATACTTAATTTTTTCTAAATCTAAAATCGTCAAGTAATCTAAACTATGTCATAATATGGCAGTTAATCGAACCGTCCGCACTAGGCGTTTAAAAAACGTCACGGGCGACTTTGTCTACGACCAATTTTTTTGAAAAGCAGAACCTGGTTCTGAATTTTGAATTAATCGGTGGACAAAACATACAATATCTCATCGCTATACAGTAAGAAAGATTAAACTACTCTGTATTATACCGTGATTTATATGGAAAAATTGGATAATATTGTATTCCGAGATATAAAAAAAGTAGAGATATTGGACTTTTAAAAATCAAATAAAGTTTAAGAAAATTGACTTCAGGACGCATTTTGAAAAAGGAAGTATCGAAATTGGAATTTAATTTATGAATATTCATTGTAAAGTTCTATCGGCTGATGCTGGTCCATATTTATAGTAATTTTTGGACCATAGGGTTACCCAAGTACTATTCCTATTTACCTTGCGGACTTACGAAGAGTATATTAATCTTTCCCTACATGCGATTGGTTTTTTAACAATATAACGCCCGATCGTATCAACTATCAAACACGGATACAATTTTAAATTTATCGAACGGATTTAAAACTTACTTAAAATATTAACAAAAATTGGTACGGATCGATATCGATTCTGTTAATTTGATACCTTATTTTAAAGGCCGAGTTCACCGTTTCCTGATAAACTGCCTGATATATGAACTCACTGATAAATTTCGAAAAATCGAGTTCGCCTTAGACCACATAACTGGAATAAATCTTCTTTAGCTCCATCTATATGTATGTAAATTGTTTATATGCGTATGACTGAACTCTAAAAGAAAGTTACAGTTTTATTCACTTTAAGCGCAGAATGTTAATCAAAAAATATTAATTTGTTCAAGAAAGACATGAAATTGCCTCGCCCGATCACACTTTTCGTAATACTCTTTGTCACGCATTCACCAGCTTATTCTCCAAATCAAGCGTGCGTAAAGAAGTTTTATTTCTAAAAATTAAAAATTTTGCCGGCTATTGGTGAAACACTTGTCTATTAAAATTCTATTATCAGCAAGTGAAGTTGTTGTTAGTCTATCAGCAAGATTATCAGGAAGCGTTGAAAATGGCGGATAAGTCTCGAAGAGTAAATCTATTCACATTCTAAGTTGTCATGACCCGATAACTTATTTATCGTAAACATTAAAATACATCGTAAACTATTATCGATAAAACTCTAAAAAATCGTACACGAACCATTCCCGGGGATGAAAATGTGCACTGTTTTGATGCTTGCTCCTGTTATTTTTACATATTTAAAAAATGGAAACACATCAATGATATTATATAACAGGGATACGTCACGCTTGTAAGAAATGGCATTAAAAAAGAAAGTCGTTGTATATGCACCATTAAATTGTAAAAACCGTTAGATTGTAATCTATCTCGCACGATTGTGAACTGAATATTCTGCCCAAAATTCCTTGTGTGTAAATATAAAAAAATAACCACTCTAACCTATCCGTGACAGAGTTACAATTGAAGAGTCGCTTATTCGCTGCTCATTAACTTCGATAGATTGAAATCTACCGAAAAATAATACGTTAAAATGTAAGCAGTATATTCAGTTCACATTCTTTCGGCAGTTTACAATCTCGCGAGGTAGATTACAATCTAATGGTTTTTACAATTTAACGGTGACCTGTACCCATCAATTGGTCATGAAAGTTGACAGTTGCAAAAGGATTCTAAGCTAATCGGTCATAAATTAAAACAAAAACGAAATGCCATCATTATAACGCATTTAGTATAGATAGTAGTAGAGTCTCACAATATTTAAGTTGTGGCAAACAAACGACCATACCATTAACCAGGGGCCACTGTTTTAAATGCCTTCTGAAACAGTGAGGTCAGATATTGAAAATCAGTGTTAAAATGGGTCAACCACCGATCTATCATACGGCTGTGGTCAGAACTGCTTAACATTGCGATCGACAAAAATGCCGATCACAGATTAAGCTACGACGTCCTGAAATTTCCGACCCCTTAGATAACATGTGCACTGGCACAAATTTTACCCTTAGTTGTAAGCAAAATGGCCAAATTTAGACTTACCGTACGTAAAGGAACCTTAGACTTTTTTTAATTCATTACTACTATTGGAGACTTCAACTTTAGTTCAGCTTCAACAGTCTGAGAGTTATTTACCAATAAATAATTTTACTTATTACTTGTGGCATTCCGTTCTAGATAGTTTACTCTAAAACTTTTTTGACTCCCAGCAATATATGACCAAATCAACTTATTTAATTGTTTTACTTGCCCCAAACATAATACATATCTACCTGTTTTTTCCTATATAATATCATTGGTAGGTAAGTTATGCAAAATAGCGACCGCGTCTCATTAACAATTTAAATGTATTTTTATTGCGTCCATTTATAATTTTTATCAATCAATACCCTTTTAGGTAACGAAGGCTATTTTGTATAATTGACCACGAGAACAGGAAAGTTGATTTATTTAAAAATAATGACGGTGAGATTCACATACAAAACACTTCCTGTCTGTCTGTCCATTTGATGTGCTTTAAAGTGATACGGTTTAAGTGTAGCGGATACAAAGTTGTGACTGTGCTTAAATCTAATATCAACTTTACTAGATGAATGAATTGAGCGAGCTTAAAAAGCGAACTTACTTATATAAAACTTAACAAAGTGGATGGCATTTAATTTGACTTAACTCACTTACATTAAGAGATAAAAATTAATTATTATGACGAAGGCACTTTAATTTTCCTCACGCTGTAGACGAGTATCTACAATTAGTACATTTGTGACAAGAATTTCTTAGTTTATTCATCATGGCAAGATTAAAAGGTACCTGTTAAATGATAATTACATATCTAGTATGATAACCGAGTGAATGGCACACGCATTTTTATTCAGAAGACTGTTTGGGTCCTCGAGAATTCATTTTTACATTTATAACGATCAGGGGCGGCCCTCAGATGACGTTCCGATGGTGGGAGATCTCTTTGTGTCATCCCCAATCGCATGCTAGCGCTTAAGCTGTCCATAGAGACCAAAGGTAACATGTATTAGTATAGTCTTTAACTACACTTATAAAAAAAAGAAAAATGACATATTTAAAGCACAAGTAGATTACGATTGCGTTTTTTTTAATCTGTGTAAGGTATAATTTAAATTATGTTAGAAATCATTGTTCTTATGGATGAACAAACTTTTTTTATTTTAAGTATAAACCTTATTATATATTTTTTGGAGACTGTGGTCATATTTTAATGAACAGCCATTTTTTTTTTAATTTCAAACGATTGGCTTTACGTTTAGTGCCTACTCACGACAGCGTCCATTGGATGGCACCTCGCCCATGTACCTCTAGGCCGTCCCTGACTATTAAAAAACGGATCAATGTTTTATTAATCATGACAATCGCTTTACTTAGCCATCACCATCTCGTAAAATATGAATTTATAAGGCACTAAAGGATGTATATATACAAAATGGTCCAAATTGTCGCATATAAAAACGGACAACGTTTTGTGACATACTTTTTATCAATAACAACGTAACGGTGATGTTTTTCTTAATAGTAAATTTCAATCTGAGATCGACACTTTAGAGACAACCTTATTAATTATAAATAAATGAGCGTATTATGGAATGTTACGACATGGAATTTTGACGTTCACCACGTTAAATATCATAGTAAATTTACTGGCACAAGTCGTGAGCAAAGGTTTGCGCATACACAAGAACAAATTGTTGGCACACCCAATTATCCACGAATGCTACGCAGATAAGAGTACAATAGAAGATGAATATTGTACCATCCACAGGCGTAATTCTCATCCCACCAAGTGGAGCAATAACTTTTATGCTCACGTCTCGTGCCAGTACATGTACTTCTATTTATGATTGTGTAAATATGAGCAAGATAAAAAGTGTGTTGTGTGGTGAACCATTTAAATGCGAGCAATTATCGTTTACATGGAAAAAGTAATACAGTCTATTATATAATTGTAGCAAGTACGTTTTGTGACGCCCGCGCAATATTAATAATAAGATTACAAAGAATGTTTCTTTAGCGTTAGTCTGGCAACTCGACGAAGGTGATGTCGTAGAGAGGCTCGTCTTCACTGGAGCCCGCCGGCCTTACTTCCAGCAGGAACAGGTCCTCGTTACAATAGTACGCCAACATTTCATCGTCAATTTTGGCCGTAATCCTACAATAAGCAAAATAAAGATTTATACAAAGTCACGATACATAAAAATCGAACGGTACAGGACATAGGTTAACAAATTTCATTAACTATTTTATTATTATTAATTAAAAATATAATTTAGGGATTAATATATTTTGTGCCATTAAATGTAAGGGTATTACTTGTGCCTTGACAACAATTACGGGTGTATTAAGGTCGACAAGGGGGGACAGGTGATGATAATTAATTATATTACTAAGCAACGCAGGGCGTGGGACTCTCACAAGCAAGTGAAGTTAGTGGCGCGCCCTCCGTACAATAAGCGAGGCAACACGACGCGAGGCGGCCATGCGCCAACAGAACAGTAAAAGGCCAATGAAAACCACTTACCCTTTCTTGTTCTTTCGATAAAGATTATTTATTGCCGAACTTGAAATTTTGTACTTATTCTCAATCTGAAAATGAGGAGAAAATAAAACAAATTACAATGGGCCTTTGTTTTTTTTGAATTTAAACCGAGACGTCTCGTCTAACGGATCGAACGATGGCTCGCAACCGGTCTAGCGGTGTGATAAGAACAAAAAAGTAAGTCGCGCGAGGAGTGCGGGATCCGGTACGGCGCGCGGGTGTTAATTACAAACATGCAGTTATGATGAACGTGGGTTGTATTAGACGGGGTTATGAAGCGCCGGCCGCGCGGGCGGACGAAGCGTCTCGATTACTTTTGTTTACGTTATTGTATAGTTAAATGTGTTTATAAACGAACATCGAACGACGAGCGAACGAGGGGTGCTCTCGCTCGCTCGTGATCTGCGGTTAGCTGACATCACCAAGGTTATTCTCGTGCTTGCCACATTGCGGCTGGTCCTTGATACGTAACTTTGACCTGACGGCCAGTCGGTCAATGTGACGTGTCAAGTGTTACTTGTGTTGCACATTAAACTAATGCAAGCTATAGTTCGACATCGCCTATATATTATTATAAATTAATTTCAAGTTGAAGTTCAAAAAAAATTAATGCACGTAAGTCCTTTAGTACATGTATTTATATATTATGTAAAAATTATATGTTTTTTTGGATGGGTCTGGAATAATCTTAAACAGATTTAAAACCCATAAATAAATAAGATTAAAAAGTTTTCTTTATGTATAAAATTGTGAAATTTTACTAGTTTTTAAATTTCCGTTGCTGTATTTATTAAAAAGTATTAATAATTCTTTAATGTGGTTTAGGTGTTTGACAAAAACTGCTTCAGGGCTTAGGTATACGCATTATCATAAGCCAAATTATATGAAAAATATTTTCTTATATATTGTGTAATATTTTAAAATTTATTCACATTACGTTTTTGTATTGTCTTCTATTACGTTATGCTTACTTTACCTACTTCTATTGCGTTATGTACAATATATCCTAACTAAGATTGGACCCTATCGCCGAGTAATTTAGGCACGTTTGGTTTAATAGAGTCGACTATTGCTTGCATTATTCCATTAATTCTTAGTTTAGTATAGACTTACAGCATGCAAGAGGCCTTGAGTGGTGGGGGGTACAACGTGAAGTGGTGTGTAAACGTTGTCTGTGTCTTGGCGCACGTAAAGCATGACGCGCTCGCTTAGAGGGGGCGTCGATGTACGAGCTCGCTTGCCCAAAACGCCTTCCAGCTCGAGAGAGTCCTTCCTGTCGCTGTAAGGAGACAGCCCGCCTACGTCTGACCGATACCTGTAAAGAGATCATTGAAACATGAATAAAACGATGAATTTCTTTCGTAACAAAAATTTACGAGAAAATGACGTTAAAAATTGAATAAGAAAAGATTAAATTTTATACATTAATCCCTTTTATACAAAAGCTTCGAAAACGTATTGAAAATCGATTTTATTTTTTATATAAAAGTGGCCAAGGGAGTGTCAAGACACACTTATATAGAAGGGTTCCGTATCTGATACGCTATAAAGGTACTTGTTAAATATTTTCAAAATCTGTTGTACCATTTCGCTAAAAGTAATTTTCCATGTTGCGGGCGGATAGACGGACGAAGAAATTGCAGTTTTGAAAAGTGAAATTTATTCACCGCCGTGGATATCCACCTGCGTCTTTTGGAAAACAGCTTACTGTTAAGATATCTTTAAATCAGGTACCTTATAGTACCTTTTGGTTATTATTTTGAAGGAAAGCTCAGCATATTTTTTAATAATACTCTCGTATATAAATTATAGATCTTTTTTTTGTTATATGTAAAAGATAAAAATGGTTCCTGTGGGTTATACTTAGAAGATAGACATATGCCATCTTGGACTTTATTATAGATCTATTTAAGCTGTACAATTTCGTAGTACATTATTTTGTTCTATCTCGTAAGGTTAAGCCAGCGCACGTGACGTAAGCGCACAAAAATACATTTTTTACAACATCTCGCTACGAGTCATTGAAATTCTTGGCTATCATCTTCTATAACATAAATGTATTATAGATATAAACCTTCTCCTTGAATAGCGTTGTTACATTTTTTTTTTATGTAACTTAACACGATTTTATTTAAAAAAAAAAGTGGATTATTAAGTACCTATGAAGTGGTGTATTTATTTATCATCAGAATGAAATTATTTTAAACTTTTTAGTTCAATTAAGTAACCAGTAATAAAAGCTTGTTTGTAAAAAATCTTTTTATTTTTTTAATAATATGTAAAGATGATGTGACCAAATAAAAACGTAAAATCGCGTATTAATGCAAAGTAATTTAAATTCTTTCCGCTAGTCATATCCATGTAGCAAATAAATGGAGGGAAATACACAAGAGTTTATTGTGGGAATAAATTTTGATTCATTGTATAATACGGCCGTTTCCACTTTATTTGTGGAGCACATAAATTATCAAAAATACCGTTGCAGCCGTTGGCTCTAGGCAATATCCATATTAACGCGTAGGTCAACGATTCGCCAATCGTCGGCTTTAATAATCGGATATTTTGGACCGATTTTTTCTAAGCCCACCGTTACCGGAACCGTTATTATATATTTATTCTAGAGAAAATCCCAATTAAATGTGACATTTTTATATGCATTAGAAATTTATATATTTTATAGGCCCATACAAATTGTTTTTGATTTCCGGTGATTTGCGAACTGATACACCTAAATTCACACACTCATTTCTCAAATTCCTCCAGGTAGAGTAATTGTCTATGGGCTTTGCCATTTGTGTATATCAAATTAAAAAATAATTATTTTACAGCAAAACTAAATAAAGCTTATGAATCTAAATTAAATGGAACGGAATAAATAGTAGTAAAAGAAAAAATGTAGCGAATAAAATGATAAAATAAATACGGCACTGGCCTTCAGTCGTGCTGTGGTGTATAAATTTACATAAAAAAAATATACATGTTTTAATAAATCACACATACCCACTTAAGTATGTTACTCATTATTGTATACATAATAACTTAATTAATTATGATACAATAATAGTTACGGTTCTGATTGTTATAGTACACCGACATATTTTAGAATAATTCAATTGTAAAATTTCGTAAGAAATATCTTTAGATTTCGGTACATGTTATAAGGTAGGTCTTATCGCTAAACAGCATTTTATATCAGACAGACTTATAGCTTTCTATTATATCATTACAATACTGCAAACACAAGTTTCCTGTCTAGCCAAGTAATGTAGTAATAAACTTGAATATTACAAACGGTTTTCTGAAAATTAAGTGCTAAATGGGGCATTGTAAATCAAGTTTTTTTTTTAATTTAGTTGCCGAGAATTTATATAAATAATGACTTTTACTTTTACAAACACATTAGGTTCAATAATAGACATAAAAATTCTCGCTAACGCGTTAGTAATCTCGCAAAAATACAAAATAAACAGAATACTCGTTTATTTTTTCACTTAAATAAGAATATTAAACGAACGTTTATTTATAACCAAATTTATAACCTGAGTTTGGAACATTTAAAGAAATGTAGTTATGACCAACAAATTATTATGGAAAATATATTTTAATATTATTTAGTTGAACTCTCTTGATGATAAATAAAGTTTTTAAGTAATTATACGGCTATTTATTCCGTTTACTTTTGATTAACACCTTTTATATAAACTAAAAATAAAAAATGAAAGAAATATTTTTTATGATATATCGGGCAAACGAGGGGGCGGTAAGTGACTACTGACGCCCATTGGCGTCTGCACTACCTGAAGACAGATGCGATGCCGGCCTTTAGATAAGGATTAAGGCCACTGGGAACTCTCACAAACTGAACGAAACGCGACAAACAAACAAACGAAAGATACGAATTAAATATTATACAATGTCAATTTAAATAAAAAAAATAATTAAACTGTAAGGTATACAATACAACACACCACAACATACAAAATGACTCTACAGTACTTACGCTGGGGCATCTGGTGGAAAGTGGTTGTGGAATTTTAACGCTGGCGCCTGGGGCTTCGCCGCGTGAAGAAGGAAGGGAGAAGCGCCTTTCAGGTGTGCCTCAGCTAGGGATGCTTCATCGTGTCCATAGAAGCCTTGGATGTCCATTCCTGCTAACTTATCGATGTCTTCCGCAGGACTGAAGAGGACTGGCGGCTTCGTCAAGTCGGCCATAGAGTAGAATTCACTCCTCTCTGTCACCGGGTGGTAGATTTCGTCTAATTTTTTCCTATTCGTTGCCGACATTTTTCTTTTTGCCGCTCTCCTTTCTTCGTCTCTCGTTTTTCTTTCCGCGCCCTTTAAAATAAAGCAGATTAAAGCGATTTGAAGAATCAAATGTATACGAAAATATACTCGCAGGCCTGAGAGCTTAGCACGAACATTCTTGATAGTTTTACGTTCGAAACGAAACATGAAATAAAGGTCTGTGCCTCCATTTTATAAGTCTTACAGGGCCATAACGTCGAGGATTCGATACGTGCGAGTTCTTATTTCATTCGAGCTAGCAATGTTTAGCAACTAAGTTGTGTAAAACGGTGGCATT
>JANCMC010000001.1:950224-964701 GCA_024363005.1 Charaxes varanes
GCCGGCCTTTACGATAAGAGTATGCTGTTTTCTTGAAGGTCCCTAAGTCATATCGATTCGCAAAGGCCGGAGCTGACCGCTGGTTCTACAGAAAATCACAATATAAGGTATACAGAAGAATTTATATTTATCAAACATAGAGTTGATAGAGATATTTGTAGGAGGTCGTAGTTTAATCAGTTGTTGACATTTAAATCGATCGCTAGGTTAAGCCGTTTTTATCGCGGTCGTGCAATGGATGGGTGACCAATTATAACGTCAGTTTTCAAATATCCGATCTCCTCCGTGTTTCGAAAGGCACGTAAAACAGTGGGTCCCGATTGTTGTCACTGAGTGATATTTGTCGTGAGATTGTGGGGGTTTCGGGGATGACCTCAGATGACAGTCGGTCATTTTAACTTGTCCCGTAGCCACATCCTCTGCAATTTAAGCTAATCCTGGTAAAGAGCTGGATAACACACGGTTGAACGGGAAGAGTTGATGGAGATATTTAATGACACCTATACATAGGAAAAGAGACGGCGCCACTTCCTATAAATATTTCACTTCATTTGACATCTTCCGCCTTTCATCATAATTATAATGCAATGGCTACCTTATACTTATTTACTTGATGACTTATGGGAGACGACGAGACTATTGGATGACTAATTAAATAATCTAAAACAGTGCTTCCCAACGTGGGGCAATTTGATAGTGGGGGGGGGATTTAAATATGGACTCGACACGATTATAACCCTTTCGCTTTGAATTATTTCATCGCAGTGCTGGATATTGGCGACTAATTTAACAAATAAGGCATCTTCTTAAAAAATGCTGTAAATAATTATTAGGTATAATTTCATTTGACGTTACCAAAATATCAACTTCCTATATATATAAAAGCGAAAGTTCACCTATCACGAAATCTTGTAAGCCGCGAGACTTACAAAGACGAAATTTAGCAACGAGGTAGTTTATGGTTAGTTATTTAGTAAACATCCGCTAAGAACGAATTTTTCGATATGGCTCCATTATGGAGGTGTAATAGTTCTCGCTAACTCAATTTTACACGAACAATTTTTAGTCCGGGAAACAGCTAGTAGACTACAACTATTCGTCAATAGTCGTGTTTTAAATGAACGAACAACCTCACGAGGCTGCCTCGAACGTTGGCGTCGCAAATTATTCGTTTGAAGAACGTGCATTTTCCTCGGGTGAGGCACGTCCTGACTTAGCAAGGAATTTGCCCCGTAAGGCTGCTCGTTCAGTCAGGACACCACTAACGCGCAGTGTCAAAAGAGTTTAAAAGGTGAAGGGAAATTGTATGCAATATTTTATGCAGATTATAAGTAACTATAAGTTGACTTTGCCGTATAACCTTACCTACACGAAAAACATAAATTTTAAAATTAGTAGCATAATACTCCTGTTTCTCCAAGTAAGTGTAAATCGTGTACACCTAGTGAGTGAGATACTCTCCACAGTTTAGTTGATAAGTGATCATTTAAAATTACGTCACACAAATCTTACGATTTTTTGACTTTTTCCTTCCTGCCTCTGCACAGTTTATTACAGTTTTGAAGCCCCCCTCCCCTTGGTGTGATATCACAAAATCTAGAAAAACGCACTTACTTTAAAGTATTTTATGTAGAATGCCAATAAAAGACGAAAGATTTAAATTGTGTTGTGTGACGTCACAAAGCTCCCTACCTCACTTACTTTGGCGATACCGTTTAAAGTGTGACGAAGGATAGCCCTTAATCCTTTTCCTAAATTTTATTGTTGAAAATCATTTAGTAATTTGCTCAAACTATGTATATAAGATAAATCACGCGCCTATCTCTTTGACTATAATGATGTGTTCATTAATCTCCGTCGTTCTGAAAGTACATATTACCAGATGTCGATGACTTCGTATATCTACATAATGTGAACATGTATCTTTCAAGTCACTGCTGATTGTTGATTTTCCAGCTGCACGAACGAACGAAACGAAAAAAATGCAAACGGTCAAGCCATTGCATCTGATTTTCCATATACAATCAGGGTATCTTTAACACAATATGAATAAGTATCTTCTATGAAACGAAATAATGCAAACGTTCAAGCTATGACATTTGCTTTTCCACATACAATCTGGGTATCTCTAACATAAGATCTTCTACGAACGACAGAATGCAAACAGTTAAGCTATATGCCATCTGTTTTGCTATATATAATCTGAGTATATTTAACATAAGAATAGGTATCATATTCGAAACGAAATAATGCAAACGGTCAAACTATGGCATTTGTTTTTCTACATACAATCTGGGTATTTTTAAATTAAGAATAGGTATCATCTACGAAACGAAGTAATGCAAACGGTCAAGTTAAGGCCTCTGTTTTTCTACATATATTCTCGGTATCAATAACATAAGAATGGAGAAAGAAAGAAAAGAAAGGTATCTTCTAGACAAGACAAACACGCCATACCTTATGTTCATATATTTCTACAAAAAAAATTTTTGTGTATAACAGGCGTCTGTTACCTATAACACAGGCATTAAGTTGTCTACCTTAAGAATAGACGTCCGTATGCCATATAGTCCTGTATATTTATTTAGATTGCATGGGTATATATCATGATCCGGAGCTGAAAGACTGTTTTTGTTTGTATTACGGGAACAGTAATAGTGTTGAAACAATAAATACGCAGAAAAGACAGTGAAGAAACAAATAGGCTTGTGAGATCAAAAAATAGAATAAATAATTTGAAAAATTTCGGAAAGATATTTATCATCTATGTTATAAAAGCGACAGATCACCTATCACGAAATTTCTATAACCGCGGGAAATTCAATGTATCTACTAGTAATTGATAAAGTAAGCTACATATAAAAGAGGGAACTGATTTAATGTATACGAGATAGTTAAAAATATTAAAGTTTGATTTTCGGATTATGATGAGTTATCTCGATTTTGTTATTAATTTATTTTTGTTATTCGCACAGATTTTTAATTAGACTCGAAAACTGTTGGTTATTAAGTAGGAATCAAATCTATGTACTGTGTATTAAAGTAAAGCAAATGTTTTTCGTCATAATATATGTATATTTTATGAAGATAAGAAAATCGAAAACAAAAATGAAACATGACTAATATTTTCTCATTTAAAATTAGTAAATATTGGAAAAAAATACTTACAATGCATATCCACACTAAACAAAGAAATCCAGTTTTTTTTTTTAAACACAACACATAAACAAAACTGTTTAAAGAAAAATCCTCTATGAACGTCCGCTGTTGGCAACCACCAAGAACATAGTATCACTGGGGATGTCTTCGCGGAGTATTACATCAAGAAATAGTCCAAGCAAAACGCAACTCTATTCCGAGGCGATACGACGTGTCATTTAAGGTTGACGGTAAAAGTGAAGATCAAATCACGGCTTTTTTCGATTGTACAATTTTATGGTGGTTACGCATTTTGATGCTTAACTACCGGTATTGAGTTTACCTATGGTTTTTTTCTTCATATTCACCACTTAATAGCGTATTTGTGCGCGTTTTTATTAGCTCCTGTCTAATGTATTTACAAATGTAGAAATAATTGCAATGGAATCTTTCAATTTTATTTCCCCTGATTTCTGACTCTAGAATTTCGTAATGTACTACGCTATTTTATTTATTAAAATATTTCTGTTTTTTTTTTCCCTCATACAGACATAAGGCCTAAGCATAAAGCCTTAACTCTTACAATCATTCATAAATGACGTCACACGAATTTAAAATTTTTTTTTTACGTCCTCCCCCCTTGTCACAGGTTGTCACATTCTCGGCTTGCTGTCATATTACATAATTAAGAAAACCGCATTTTTTTAAATGAATTATTTTATGTAGAATGTTAAGAAAAAATTAAAGTCTGGTATGTGACGTCACACAGCCTTTGACCCCCCTTCCTCCCCGTCCCCGTTATCAACGGTGTCATCCAAAACACGCACGTCACGTTAAAGGCGGGGAGGCTATCACCAATATGTGACCATTATGTGACATTGGGTGGATGGTGGGGGTTAAAATGCTGACGTAACTTATCAAATTTTCATATATATTTGTCTTTTGTTGACAATTGGAACAAAAATTAAAAGAAACTGCAAGTTTCTTGATTATGTGACGTCACGACAAACTAAGATGGAGGTGCACTTGGAAATGCGACAACTTGTGAAAAATACGGGGGAGGGGTGGAAAATCTTAAAATTCGCGTGAAAATCATAGAATTTATGGATGATTCCGTATCAGCTTATTCGGTGCATTCGTACCGAGGTGTGGTGGCACGCCGTTTTGATATATACATCGGTATATTTGTGCTTAGTGATATGAATATGCTCATAGCTCAGGTGTGAGTTAGGCCTTAGCTCTAGCTAGGTTTTAGATTCTCTATATCGTAAGGGATTGAGGAGCGACACCGCTCGCGAACGAGGACTTGGGAACGCTGGATTTTTTCTATTCCGCATTTCATTCGTAGTTTGTAAAACGAATTGGTCTCCTACCTTCTTGTTATAAATACATAACTTTATTACGTTACTTTTTATATTACTCACGTAAATTAACATAATATCTCTTATATTATCTCGCTACACTAGTTTTTTCCTGTAAATATTTCTGTTTAGTCAGTGCCGGTGATACCTAGATGTTATATCGAATCACACACTATCGATGACTGTTCGTAATTAGCGTACGACGAATGCATAATCTTTGTTTAATTGACATGCCATGGTTAAATTTGTACTATTGTAATCCCCCGTATAACACGGTGCTCTTATAACGCATTAATATCCTTCTATAATATAATACTAGCGGATCCGACAGACGTTGTCCAGCCCGAACGTTGGGTTACTTACTATTTACTACATTTTATTGTCCTATAACATTATTCCCCGTTCCCGTTCCGTTTCCGTTATATTTCCGTTTCGCTTTCGATTGTTCATTCCTTTTTTATTATACATCATCGCATCTACAGCAGTACATCGGGGACAAACAACTTAATTTATATATATTAAGATTACATTATGCGCATTCGGAGCCGTACAAGCGCGTTGTACGAGAATAACCCTGCAACGCGTTTTTCTATGATGTGGAATACGCCTACCGTGCTATATGGGGGATTACAGTATTTCATTACACAGTATTGACTTCCGTGTTAAAATTAGATATTGTAGAAATAAGTGTATGCTTAATTTTGTATTTTGTGTAGAGTCAAAACCAACTTTACCATATGATCATTTGCTTAGTCACGAAGAATGTGATGTATGTCGAAGGGCAAAGTTGAGACGATGTAATATATTGTACCTTTGAATAAATATAAATAAATACGTAATATATAGGAATATTTGTTTTACTTACCCTTGTAACAGCTCTTTTTTTCCTTTAGTCCAGATTACGGCAACCTTTTGGCAGGTAAGGGCTACTACGTTAAAAAATGAAATGCAGGCGGGCCATATTGTTAGAAGTTGGATGTTGGCGGGCCACACTTGTAAAATTTGGTGTTATCTATTTATGTAGTAGATATTATAGGCCATATTAAAAATGACGAATTTCAGCATAGCACAACAAAACTTTGCGCTGGTGTATTAATGCAATTATTATCTACTAGTAAGAATTATATTTTAATTAACAAAACAGTAGCGGGCCGGAAAGAGAGGGGTCGCGTGTCACTTGCGAAGGTTTTCTCAGTCCGAAATTTTCCAATTTATGTCACTCCTTTAGTCAGATAAAGAGTTTTGCGAACTTTACAAGATTTTTTCAGATTTTATAATTAAAAAAATAATATTACTGGCAACTTAAACAAAGTAAGAATATTAAATAAAAGGATAAATTAAGAATTATTATTTTTTAATTTTAAAAAAATCTGAAAAAGACTGTCTAAAGAATTCAGATTAATTGAAAAATTTCGTCCTCAGAAGCTTTTCCACCAGTGATGATATATTTTGAGAATAAGTAATATAGACACGCGAATATAGCGATAGTCTTTAGTTTAGTTTTAATATATATTGCTCAGAAATTATAATAGAACGTTATTATCAGTTATATATTAAATATATAAAGCTGAAGAGTTTGTTTGTTTGCTTGAACGCGCTAATCTCGGGAACTACTGGTCCGATTTAAAAATTATATTAGTGTTAGATAGCCCATTTGTCTAAGAAGGCTATATAAGTAAGTAATAAAACAGGGAAATAACATATAATAGGGATATAAAGGGAACAAGAAAAGTCTATATTCCGTACGAATTTTTTATTCGATCAAGTACACGCCAAATAATGTAATTCTCTCAGCGATAAACATCTTACACACTTTTCTTGCGATCTCTAGCATTAGTTTTACATAGCATCGACGATTCTAACATACATAGTCACCCTATTTCATTTGTCACATTGATACACAATCCAAAAATCCAATTATAACCTCAAAATACACCGGTACGTAAACAACATGACTACGTCTATTCATTATAGTAAATCTTTGGCAGCACTATGGAAAATATACTTCTAATTTATTATAATGAAAATGCAACTTCGAATATATTATTATAACAATCACAACAGTTTCATTACTCTTTAATTTATTCGCCCTTAACAAATAATTTCAGATCGATTCGATAAATATGAAACTACGCGTCGACTAAAATCGATTATTTAACTTACGCATTAGAAATATTTACATTACTTCTCAGGGGTTTACTCCTTCAGGCTTATAACGGTCTGGACTAAAATTCCGCAACAAACTTCTGTCATGGTATGCTGCGACCTTGTCTGATACACGATCGCGTGATAAGTCCCTCTCACTCGCACGTAACTTTCATTGGCCTAATCTCCCGGCCTCTACACACTTTAAAAATCTGAGCACATATAAGTGATCGTCGAGAGAAAAAAAATTAGCTTTAACTTCATACCTAATTTTCTTAAATCGCAGATGACGGAAGTTATATTGTTGCGGGATATTAGTCCAATCTTAGTATACATTACAATAAGAGATGAATAATAAAATATAGATATTTTATAACTTCAGTGCCTCTAATTAGAAGCGATATTTGTTAACGCTAACAATAATAACATATCTTGGTTCAATACACTCCATCAAACTAACCAAACGTGCCTTGAAAATTGATAAATAAATTTATACACGTCTAGTTCTCCTGTTCAACGAATTGAAGAATAATCATTCTTACATGGCCAACACATGTACGGGAGAAACATAATTAACGCTTAGAAAGACTTTCTAATGTCGGAGCCAGTCATAGTTTCATTTGAATGATCATTTCAATGATTATGTATTATAGCCGGGGACTGTGTAGATGCGCAAAGTTTTGTAGTACTTTGTAGTTTTCTAGGACAAAAATGTACAAACACTTGTCTATGTCTGGCTCCTGGATAATCGACAATACCAAATCTATATAACAAATAATGAATAACGTATTTACGTAAGTATAAATATCGGTATTCGAAGAAATTGTGCTGGCTTGGATTCTTAAAATTGATAAATGCACCTGCTCATATTATTTCCATTATTTTCTGAAACATTTTTTGTAAGTTTATATAAAATTCCATGTTTAGTAACTCATTCGAACAAGTAATTACTTTGTAATGCTCTTATATGAAATCTATCACGAGCTTTAAAATGCTACAAAAGTGCATTGCCTACCTTATGATTCTTGATCTTATCTTATAATTTTATGACCTATTTCTGGTATGGCATAAAAACGGTTAATCTTCATCAACGCTTTGGCAGGTGCATCGTAACCATTAAAACTGAATCGTTTGTAATTTGAATTGGGTAAAATGTGACGAAAATATTTTAAATTAAGTAACCAGGCGTTTGGTGCCTAAGCATCCACTTTCCGTCAAGCCCAACCCTGTTTTAAACTAAGCGTTGCCTATAAATATAACCTCTATATATTATTAATAATTACTATTATTGGTGTTTTCTTTTGTCCTAATAAGGTTTCTACGTTAAAAACTTTCAAATCATAAGGACGTTGTACTAATTTTCAAAAGTATTCGTTAATATCACAAATCTCTGTATCGCTAGTTACTATATTCGCTTATAATAAAATAATTTATCTTTAATGCCTTGGAAGTCGATTATTTGACTTTCTAGCTGTATTGGTTGATGATATAAGTAGATTTTCTAGAATAAGAGTAAGCTTTTCATAATCAAGAAATTTAATCATTTCTTAAATCTAATGAAACGTCTTTTTGGAGACATTAACTTTATCATGATGTGAATTTTTTCCTGGTAAAATCTCAACTTTTGATTATACTTAAACTGGTGTACGTTAATTGAAATATAAAGAACAATGAGAATATCTATTTCCCAAGCATCGAATTTAGATCAGATGTTAAATTTATGGAATATAAAAATATTGGATTACCTATATAACATTATCTACACTACATTTTGAAAAAGGACAGAGTAATTAAAAGACAGAGCTTATTTTTTTGTCAAAGAGTAATTTCCTACATTAAAGTCAGAGTCATGAACTACGTTATAAATGATACGACTATAAAAGGGATGTGCACAATGAAGATGATGAATACCTTCTTCATATTCTTCTTTTTGTAAAATGTAAGCAGTCTTTTAGATATCTGTCAATTGTATTTGATAAAACTATAGGTGGCGTACAGAAGTTATTGTAAATTTAGAATATTTTGTTTATTGTCGGTATTCTTGTGATGTTGGTTAATAATGCTCTTGGGATTCGAAAGTTAGGTAACCAGAGAGCTTTGGGATAGTCCGTTTAATAAAATTAAATATGCATTACCGCACTGTATCTAAATTATCATCGTTGTAATGAAGTCAAAATAGAAATAGTGTTTTTTTTTAAATATATTATTAGGTACTAGTAATGATCTAATACTGATCTATAAGAGGAATTGTAAGGTTTTATGTGCGATTATTGCATTTTGCGATTAGCATTATTTATACTACTTTTAAGAGGCACGACGGCTGCTATTGCATATGATAAAATTGATTTATATAATAAGTACATTATCCATTGATTTAAATATCTAATACATTCTAGCTAGCTGCATTTCTAATTCAGCAATTGTTTTAATTTTTTTTTATGAATAAAAGTCACTGCTGTTAATTCAGAACATAGATTGAGATGATAAATTTGACAAACCAGAACTAATTATTATTATCGGTAATAAAAATACATTGGCCTCCTTTATTCCTGAAAAGTAGCTAGTTCGATAAAGATATTTTGATTCATCGATATCGGCTTTAAAGTTCAATTATACGTACGAATATTATTTTAATCGACAATTGTTTCACACGCCTAATTTTTGCATTTACGTACAATTTTCCATAAGAAGAAATTTTCTGTTTTACTTCTCAACAGGTTTTGGATTTTTCAGCGTATGGTATAATTACGAAATAATATATTACGAAGTATCAATCGCTATTAATAGTTATTTAACAGTACATAATAATAACTACAAGTATCACGTTTATCGTACAGCAGTAACAGCCTTTTAACAATAAGGCTGGACGAACTCTATTTGTCTAATGAAGTTTACAGAATTCATTCAAAAATTCTGTATAAATACTACAGACTTCCTATGCTCTTAGGAATTTATTTAGAAGAGTAGATTATTACGAACTTTTTGAAATACTGTCAATGGTGAAATGTGTGCAATAATTTTCAATGATTTAGTTTAAAATTTGCCGTACATGTTCTTTATAAGTCTCAATTTTACAATTTATTAAGGTAATTTCTATGTTACTTCATTTTTAAAGCGGATAACACTATTCTTGATGTAAACATGAAATACCTGGCCAAGTTAATTTCACAACTCTTAAGATAAAGCTTTGTCAAGCTCTTCAAATTAATATAATATTTAATATTAACAAGCCTTAACTATATAACTAGACTTTATACCAAGTTAAAAAAACTAAGACGTTTTATTCTAAGTACCTATCGTAAATCCTTAAATGAGAAATTACATATTCACCTTAATTTAACAACAATTTTAATCATAAGAAAATCTACAGATTGTAATGTACAAAGATTAATAAGAATAGTATCTAGTTGAAAGTGAAACAGAAAGTGTTATATAGACCATAGAAAAAGATAAGAATATATTGGAAACCACAGACAAGTTTTACACCTCGAGAGTAACAACAAACAAGCAAGTTAAATAATACAATTCTTAATATCATCGGTGCTAGGCATCGATATTATTCCAGTCCATTTTCAGAGAGGTAGGTTATAGCCCTGCACGCAGGTTTTTTTATATACAAGGTACATATATATCGTCTACACATAATCTCATCCTATTGACTAATTTACCAATCTTTAAATGTTGAAAAATAAAATATTGTAACACAAAATATCATAACGTGAATGTTACCTATATAAAAATGTTCTGACAGAATATTTTTATGCAGGTACATATTGGTGCATAAGGAATAACTATTTGCGCTAATCCTAGCCTGTCAAATCTACGACAGTAAATTCTCGTATAATAAAATATTCTCTGTGTATAAAGCACTCTGCGATTTATTGATTATGATCACATCAGTAGTGATGTAGGTACTCATTCTTACTTTAAAACTTTTACGATTCTCAAGTGTTCGGTTTTTATTACAGTGAACGTCAACATTAATTCGTTACACTTTTACAGTGATCGGATTGAACTAGGCACGATAATCGGTAATCTAATATTTATAAATAATAAATACTTAAACACTAAATAACGATTCGTCGCTTCTTTATCAGCAACAACGGTTTATTTACATTGTTATGATATGTTTATTATTGCCGTGATGGTTATCTTGCTATGCTAATATTGCAGCCAATAACGGACATCATGCCTGGCGATGCTTGCGTAGCAAATCATACCAGCCGAGAGTTACACAGTGCATGCAAACACGAGTGCAAAAGATTGTCAGTGGCTTGTGGCTTTAACACAGGCTTCATGAATTAATTTTAATAGAATTTAAAGTAACACGACACCATATGGCCCCTCTTCACATTTTGCGATTCCTTTTCGACCTATCACTACCATATAACCATGAGGGTAGCGAAGGCGATCTTCATTATCATTTTCCGTGCACCAAACATGAATCGATATTAATTTCTATTCGATACATCTTCAATGAATCACAAATATTCTGAAAGACTTAAAAATGGTTGATAGCTGACCATTTTATTCGATCATCTGATTTTAACGAGTATGCTTACATATAATTGCGTTGAATTTCCCATAAAATACAATTATGAAGAGAAGCCATTGAAAACAAACGCCTATAGATTGCAAAATAACTGCTATGTAAGGACGAACACAGCTGAAGATCGTATAGCGCCACTAAATGTGCTTTAATCGATAGTTTCTTTTAAAAGATATCTATGCATTAGATTTAAGCTGCTAGTTGGCATTCCTGTCAAATTCTGTCGGTCTATATAACACTGAACGTTTCCGAGCGACGATTTTGGGGCTGCGAGCAGCCACCAGAGTCAATCTCCAACATTTTAATACCAAACATCCTCCCGTCGAAAAGATGAAGTACGACATCCATTAAGCCAGCGCCACACTATAGCTTCAAATATTTGTACACTTGTTTGATCACTATGCCACACACGGTGATCAAACACGTATACAAATATTTGAAGCTATAGTGTACCGTCTGTATTACGATTATCACGTACACACATGCAACACACATCTATTTTTTTTCGTTCACAATCATGCAATGACTGACCGTCGCGTCTCCGACCATACGAGCACATATCGAATCTGTATCTAGATTTTAATATTTACATTAATATTTCCATGAATACATCTATCAAGAAGGCGATAGCATTAAAGAGTTCATAATACCTCAATACCCTCCATTTTTTTCCATAATACATGGATACTTGATCCTCGCTGCACACTTGACGCACATTTCCTGTTTTATTTATTCAGGCAAAGCGAGACTTGCTTTCGGAGGCTATCTTAATTCTCAAAATAAATGTCCACGCGCAAAGCTTGTTAGTTATTAGTACACCGAGACAAAACCTATAAACGGAAGTAATAATTAAATTCTGTTTAAATATAAATTATTTAACTGCATTCATAAGAAGCAGTACTCATTGAGATTAAAAAAAAAGAGTTTATTTTCATTTGTTATGCTGGCGCCAAATATAGCTTAATTTGAATGATCATTTCAATGATCATCATGTAGTGTGGTCGGGGACTTTGTACAAACACTTTGAGCTATGTCTGGCGCCGGCATTACAGAATTTCTTCTAAAACTGAGTATCCCATATTGCGAAGTGAGGTATTATAAACTCTTAATGCACTTTTAGTGAAAAGTGTTTTATGAAACAGAATGTTTTTGAGGTACCTAGCATGTAAAGACACATCTAACACCGACGTGAAATAAAGGTACGAAGCGATCGTGCAAGTTTAACATAAAATTATGTGCAAAAGGAACACGGATGTGCAGGGTGCTGATAGTTAGTAAATATTATATATAACAGAATATGCCATTGAAGGGATTTATACTATAGGTAACTAACATTAAATACATAAGTAAGGTATATCAGAAGTATTTTACAGGTTTAAAAAGGGGATTAACATAAAATTATAGGCTCATTTGTGTCGCTGCTTACGTATTTTATGTAACAATGTGTAACATTATTAAAGTGTAACAAGATTTCGTATTTATTATTGTACGATTTCACTCTTTTTTTACTTAATCACAATATGTCTATAACGAGATAAAAATTCGTAACGTGAGTGTATCAGCGGTTAATAGCAATATATTGTGTGATGAGGCTTTGGTCCGTCGTGAGCGTGACAAGCGCTAAAGTGAGCATCACATCTCTCATCATCAGTGATAATTAACGCACGTTTTACTCGTACTAAATTGAATGCCACCGGTTTGTAGTAAAGTAATTTTGTTGTCGGTAATTTCGGTCACATTAAAGATACCGCAGTATTAATTTCGTATCAGACAAGTAAGCTATTCAGTAAGACCCAGTAATGAGTCAATGATCGCAAAAGTTGATACGTCCATGTGAGGGTAGACCGACACTGTTCACGTAACACGTGTGTATTATGCCGGAGCCAGACATAGCTTCATTTGAATGATCATTCCAATGATCTTGTAACGTGGCCGGGGACTTTGTGTGGGTGCATAAAGTTTTGAGTACTTTGTAGTCTTTAAGAACAAAACTGTACAAAAAGTTTGAGTTATGTGTGGCTTGGGCATTATAGATCCAGAGGGCCTAGCACGACTTTTCGAATCGAAGTACACTTTTCGACGAGTCGACTGTACTTAAGTGAAAATGTTAGTGCTAGGCCCATAGTGACCTTTTTTAGCATAAATGCGGATTGTATTAGCACGAACATTTTCATCCTAATTAGAGTCGACTTGTAGAATTACTTCAGTTCGAAAAGTCCGTGCTAAGTCCTCAATAGGTTTGGACCTGTCTCAGCTCACTGAGGACCAAAACCTTAAGTTCTAGAGTTTATACAGATTATAAGTAGTGAAAATGAAACGTGACATAGCAATAAATTGTTATATTATCAAAATTATATCTATTATAATAGTACGTTAGAACCACAGCCAAATGCGTCGTGATCGCGCGTTGCGTTCCTCGAGAGAAATCTTATATAAAAACAAGGTTTGCGTTTTGTGTGTCGCAAGTGGTCTGCTTAAACTTACTTTAATATCGTACTGTCCATCTTAAGCTAAAGTTGTAGCTGTAATCCATTTAATAATCGCAAGAGACTTGCGATATATTGAACACATTGACAGCCTTTGAAGTCGGTTACGGCACCACACATATAAAAAACCATATATAACAATATTATCGTATCAAGGAAATCGATGTCTGTTTTTAACTAAGCTATTGGATTGCGATTTTTCATTGAGAAATCATATGCTACTGGTGCTCTGACCAAGCAATGGAAAGAGATGTTTACCGTTTATTATGGTATGACAAAGGCACGTATAAAAATATATTACAAACCTCGATAAGTGTATTATATGTGTTTGAAAATAATTAATCTGAAAAACATTGAGATATGGTATTTTCTCTATGTTAAACAATGGAAAGTTATTTGAGCTTTTATTTGTGTAAAAAATGGTTAACTGTTTATGAATGATAAAATTACGTGATAACGCCGAACGATTAGTTCGATCGTGCCTCTCTATCGCTTGTTTTGCGCTCTCTTTTACACGCTCGGCTCAGGCGGATCGTGACAATGAGTTATGTTTTTGGTGCGTGCAACCGGCGTTCTTCAATTTATAAGACGTTATCACGTCAAAAGTATATTTGAAAAAAAAATGTTGTTGTCTATGTGTGTATAAACATCTGGCGTTCCATTGTTTGCCCAGCCGACATTGGCGACGAGTTGTTTTAAGACGTTTTTCTTAAAACAGGAGGAAGCTGACTCTGGTCCGGCGCGCGTCGCCCTTGCCGCGCCGGCCCATGCCGTACTGTCACATGGCCGTGTCGGATG
>JANCMC010000001.1:1206100-1217562 GCA_024363005.1 Charaxes varanes
TATTCTTCTATTAGTCTTCATCATTGTGATGGTGATCAATCTTATTTCTTCGAACGTCTCTAAGGTTGCTAATAGATGTTGTTTTACTAAATTAATCCTCTTACAAAGTCATAACAGAGCGTCATATATCGTTCAGATTGCCCATACAAGATGGCTCCCAAGATCAAAACCGAGAGCAGCAATCATGAAGCAATAAACTCCGACCAATCAAGGAACATCGCAAATAAAGGCTTTAACGGGAAAAAATAAAGGGCTTTTATCCGACCGCGAGGAGGCTGTAGCGTCGTTTCAGGGGTGGCAAGATTTATTTCATGACGTCGCTCGTTATAGTACCAAAGGGATGGTCCCAAATGCAGCTTGCAAGGGATCATTTCCCATTATGTCTACGGATCAGCAGATCTCGGTTAATAATTTGCGGGATTGTACGTGGGAATTGGGATTAATATGGGTTTAAGGCGGTGATAAACACGACTATGGGACGTGTGTCTATGTCGTATCTTACGTTACGCGTACGGGTAAGATGTTAACAGCAGTTTACCTTATAGAGGGATCCTGACTACTAATTTTTACCTTTATATACGAGATTTTTGTGTTTGTTTATATAACGATACGATTATTGGTATAAAAATCAATCCAGCTGTCTAATTAACTGCTTTTATAAAGCAGAACCACTTGATATACTCTACTACTACTACCCGATCTCTGAAATCGAAAAAATCATAGCTTAAACACTAACATTCAGAGGCCCTAGCACGAAAATTTCGAACCGCTCGAATTCGAAGATTCGACTGTATTTAGGATGAAAATATTCGTGCTGGGCCCATAGAAGGCAAGTTTTTATCGTTTCACGCTTTTAAACAATGCTAATGCAACCCGCGTTAACACTAAGGAGAGTCCCAGCGCCCAGCAATTTTAAAATTTCATTTTTTGTATTCTCAAAGTCGAATCTTTGACTCGAACGGTTTAAAATGTTGGTGCTAGGGCCTCAGATATTGGTGACGTCATCTCATGTTTATCATACAGATTTTTCATTAATTTTAAAAATTTAAATTTGCGTAACGGTCACGTTAAAGGCAACTCGTATTTTAGGTTTTGAATTAAATGTTAAAGTGTTGTAATGTTTGTTTACAACAATTAAAGTGTTGTAAACAAACATTACAACATCTTGAAGAGAAAAGATTTCTTGGGATATTTGTCATGAATACTCGTTTAAAGACTAAAATTAGATAAAAAAAATTAAATTAAATTTTGGCCTGATAATATATAGCCTATAAACTTCCTCGATAAACGGGGTATCAAAAATAAAAATAATTTTTAAAATCAGACCAGTAGTTCATGAGATTATTGTGTTTTAGTAAACAAACAAACTCTTCAGTTTTATATATTAGTATACATTTAAGGGCCTATACATTTTTTTTACATTTAGGAAAAATCATTATTTTCCTTTAAAAAAACGATCGGTGGAAGGCCAATTTTAAAGGTCTGAGTAAAGGAACAATATTGTGGCATAAGTTTTTTAACCGTCCCCAATAAGAGTATATCTGAAATACGCTTCCGATCCGGGGTCTATTGGCCGATGTCTATTGGCTTATAATTTACATTAAAAATGTCAAATCTATATTTACTACATTAAGATTAGAAATCAAAGGCAATAATAATCTTTTAATTGTTTATTTGTCGTTTGTTTCAATGCATTATATATTTAAATAAGTTCCATAACAAAAGTTTAAAAGTATTAAGTATGTATAAATAGTCTTACACTATCACTATGACTGTACTATCGACTGAATAGGTATAATGTTGGTTATGAAGTAGGCATAGTTGTATGAAAAGTATATGAGATATATAGAAAAAGTATGCTGCAAGGTTAACTTTAGCTATAATTTTATCATGCATGGTCCAAAAGTCACTAGCTTTAAGATTAGGCTGTATTTTTTTCTCTCTTTAGCATAATAAACTTCCTTTTTGCAATATTTGCGCATTTTATTATTCCTTTACAAATGCAATAAGGGTATTATTACGTAAGATAATATAATTTGGGAAACTTCAATAATCTTCCTCAACTGAAGTAAATTGTTACAGAAATTATTTGCCCTCTTTATTTACATTTTTTTTTTCATTTTCGACCATGCAATGATCCATTTTTATTCGTTATACTTTACATTAATTGTTGCTGGCAAATAATCTCTCCAACAATTTAGCTCAATTCAGTATAAACTATTTTTATACTTTCCTTCATAACGAATCTTTCGGAAAGTTAAAGAAGCTTCGGTAGAAGTTAATTTTTTAATTATCACGTCTATATTAATTTATTAGAAGATTTTAAGTTAATAGAGATAATTTTGTAAGCGAACTTTCAAATTGATAGCTCAAAATTTAGGCTTCTAATATACCGGGCGAATTAGATTATGAAAATTACTTTGTAGGCAAACAACTTCAAAATTTTGAAAATAATCTTTTTTATAAACCGCATAATATATATAAAACAGAATCAATTAAAGTTAACGATTTAAAACTAAATATTTATAATTATGTTGGTTATAAGAAAAGTTATAGAAATTACGGTCCATCCATAAATTACGTCACTAGTTAAGGGAGTGGGGGGAAACACCAAAATGTCACATTGTGTGACAACGGAGACGTCAAAAGCTTTGTAACGTCACATACCACAATATGTATTTTGTTTTCTTATTAACATACTGCATAAAATATTTAAAAGAAACTGCGATTGACTTGATTATGTGATGTCACATCAGGTGGGAGGGGGTTTCGAAAATGTGATAACTTGTGACAATGATGGGGGAAGGAGTTATAAAATCGTTTCGTGTGACGTAATTTAATGGAGAGCACTTACAACCAACCTAGTGATCAATAAAATTAATAAGATAATTCAATATAAGCTTGAGCAATAATATTATATTTCAATAAGTAACAGTAAGCGCTTATAGAATCGTGTTCAGCAACGTTTGAGCAAGCTATAAGTTTTGGACCATACTTATATACAATCGATATTACCTAAGTATAAAAATATTAATTTAATATCTTCTTAACAAAATGCTTCAAATAAGTCTCTCGAAATGAACCTACAAAAATAGCCAATAAATAATGTACTCATTTCATTTGTACCCCTCACCATCAGAGCAGCTGGTTTATATTATATCTATATGTATGTATATTGTGTATGACATTAAAACATCTGTTAGCGTACATATTGTTAGTTATAATTATAAAAAAAAGTTGTATTGACTTATCCTCAGTATGTTATCTGTATTAAACGTCTATTACCACCATAATAACTATGACGTAAGGCGTTATTGGTCAGTCGTAATGGCGGAACCAATGAAATGTCTTTAAAGCAGTGCTACCATACTTGAGAATTGAATTCACAACTGCTATCGGAGGTTGTTATGACGGCAAAGAAATGGAAGTTGTGCCTATAAAAGCAAGGTATTAATTGTATCTGTGATTGAACTTAGGTCCTTGAGACCAACAAAGAAAGTGAAACCACGTCTTTGTATTATTTATCATTAACAATACATATTTTCTTCTAAGTGAAGCAAATTAAATATGATCGAGGAACTCTCATAGTAATTTACCAAGCAGTGTGTATGCTATGTATTAAGGCATATCTTTAAATTATAAGGTATTCAAAATTCACATATTTATTGCAAGGTTTTCGTCAATAGCAACAGTTGGCTTTATTCTTTGCACACTTTTGACTAAGTTAGTCAATCTAGTTGAAAAGTTGGACTGCACGAGTTACAGTAAAGATCACAAGTCTGTAAATTTATTTATACAAGAACTTTGATAAATTATTACTGATAAGTAAAAAGATTGTGTAAAAACCACGATTGTTGATACAATAAATTAATAACCAATATTTTAGTTAACTAACAAATGTTTTGATGTTCTTTTATGTAGATAGGCTATGATTGTTCTAAGCATTATTCATAAACACGTTATTCTGTTTCCATCTAAATACAATAATATGCTATAACAATGTTTTAATAAAAATTAACGTATTATAGTATTTGAAATTAGTAACCTATATTGCTCATATTTGTACAAAGTTATCATTCATGTTTGGTGTTCTAATTCTGAAAATATATGTATAACTTCTATGCAATTACACATGAATACTTTTTATATAATGACGTTACTATTTTAAATTACTTTACAAATCGATTCATAAGGTAGAGGAACTAGAAAACAAAACGACAAAATGTTCTAAGTATTTAAAATGTATCATACAATCTGTACATTAAGTCACGTCTGAATATTTCATTTGAAATACTCATTTATTTAAACATAATCAAAAATTCACGTACTACTTCATATCAAAATAGTTCAATAATAATAATGAAAGTAATCCGAAATACAACATGACTAAAAAATTTAAGTACAAAATCGTAAATGTCTTTATAAGTAAAAATTATATTTACATATCTATATACAAAGTTATCACATATTACAATTTTAAATATCACTATTTACATTATTGCAAAATTCAATTTCACCGTCGATCACTTTACTTTAAGTGTCCATAATAATACGGCGAATGTAAGAAATTACTCCTTTTACATTGTCCATTACGGAAACCTTTTGTTAAACATACACTATGTGCGGCTTCTCTGGGGTTCTGTGGTGAGGTATGGTTTCGTATGCAAACTGCTGATAAATATGCTCTTCGCTATCTTCTTGATAATATGGACTTTTGTCAACACTATTCCAAGGAGGATTTAAGGTGTGAAAATTATTTGTAACGGTCGATCCTATCATCAGATATCGATCGACGTCACGTTTGTTCTCTTGCTCCCTGCTACGCGTCGAATATCCTAAACCATTGCCTAATTTGGACACATCACCATTTAACATGACACTCGTCATTACTTGTTTTGATTTATCTCCTTTACACCTCTTCAGCGGTCCCATGAAATATAAAACTCCTCCGACCACACTTATAATTATACTAACAGTTAGCACCACAATGGCAACAACCACCCATCCGTTTGAGCATCCAAATTCTGATTCTGGAATTTGCACGAATAATACGCCTTTCAAATGCCCTGGCGCAGCGCATTTAACATCTTCATAATCAATTTTCAGTATGGCACTTGAGTTATCAGACTTTCTACCTCGAATTTCACTATCTCTACCGAGTTTCCATAGCCATAGTAGAGAACAATTACACACAAATGGATTACCAGAAATTTCTAATTCTTGAAGGGTATCTATTGGAAAATGAGAAGCTTCAAGTGTTTCTAGTGCATTATTTTTCATGTAAATATGTGTCAACTTTGGATTGCCATGAAATAGTCGCGGTGGAACTTCTTTTACTTTCAAATTTTCATTCATCCACATTTTTTGCAAGTTAATATTGTCTACGAACGCTCTAGAATCAACCTTTTCTAAGTCATAAAGTCTGCTTAAGTGTAAATGTTTCAAATGGAATAGACTTTGGAAAGAAAGCGATGAAATGTTATGAAAGAAGTTTCCACTTAAGTATAAATGTGACAAGTTAGATAGTTTCGAAAGAGCAGATGTAGGGATTGACGTTAAATTGTTATCGCTGAGATCCAAATGGCGCAATGAAGGTAAATTATGCAGTCCCAATTGATCAATGCTTTCAATTATATTATTATTCAAGTCCAAATGCTTTAGTTCTTTTAAATAGGGTATTCCATGTTTATCTATTTGCTGAATCAGATTTTCAGAGAGATCCAGATACTCCAAATGGATGATAAATATTAGATTTGTCGACGGTATTTCTAGAATAGAATTGTTTCTCAGCGATAATATTTTAAGTGAAGATAAAGGCTCAAAAGTATCTACTTCAAAGCTTACTAGCTTATTATTGGATAGATCAAGCTTTTCTAACTTCGAAAGATCTTTAAATGTCTGTGGATGTATATTCGATATATCGTTATCAGATAAATCCAAATCAGTTAATCTCTCTAGGCCGACGAAGGTATCTTTATCCAGGCGTTTCAATGCATTATGACTTACATTCAGATGAGTCATTTCTTTGTTATTATCAAAGTTCTTACTACCTAAATCTTGTACTCTGTTGTAGGAAATATCGAGGATGGTGATCTGCGTGTAAAATCCAAACGTGTAGAGTAGATCTGCGATGGTATTGTGGGTGAGGTTGATGTACGTTGCTTCTGGATTGAGTTGTATGGGGACAATTTCGAGTCCTGCATTGGCGCAAGAAGCAGCTCGCAAGGCATCGTCGCACGCGCATCGTGGCGGACAAAGAGTACGAGCGGCAACACCGCATGAGTATACCAGAACTACCACCAGCCAGCACCAATTTTCTACACCGCGTGAGCCCATAACATCTCATGTATACGCCACCTGAGACCTGTAAACAAAGAAAACGAAAATTTAATTTAATGCGTAATTATGATTTAAATTACACAAAAAACATTTTTTTTATTAGCGCGGAATCTAAATAACATTATTTATATTACTAGGTTTCCTTATAAAATAATTCTCGTAACTGTCGCAAATTATATAGCTTAAAATCCAATGTTAATATGAAATCTATCGTTAATATGAAAACTTGTTAAATGGTCATAAAACAATCCCCATTTCACATTCACCAATTTTAAAATTGTGATAACACAAAAATTACCCTACTGAGATTTTTGCGGGCTCTTCTTAGTACAGGGCCCGTTGGAAGCCTTGTAAACTTAGCTTTAAACTCGTAAAATTTATCATCAAATGTTATGATGATTTAAAAAACAAATTAATAATCAAAATTATACACATGACGTCCATAAGTATACTATATAAATAAAACATTTTTTACTTTGACTTTGATTTGCATTATTGTAACATATTATAATATATGTGATAATGATTAATTTGGTTGTTATTACAAATAAATATAACATATAATCATCTTACTAATCCAATCTAGTTAACCAATAATTAATTGAAAGGCAGACCACCTTTAACAAACGATAATCGGCTTCCAGGCAATTTTACTCGGAGATGGAATTTTCAGAGAAGCGAAGGAAAGGCAACGTGTTATAGAATGTATATCAAGGATACCCTCAGGCTTGTTTCACGTTCACCATTTGCGGAAAGTAATGCGTACCCTTTATTTATTACGCGGGTCACGGCAAGATGAATGTTCCCTACAAACACAAAACTAGCGCTTCGAGCCCGTCCTACTAATCCGCCAACGCCGAAATTATTCCTACACAATACCTCCCAAAACGCTCGGCTGTTTAACAAAGGAGCGTTTGGTACTTTAAATTAAATGTTCGGTTTAACAATTCTACGGAATGTATAATCAATAGCCCCGTAACATCTGTTAACGAAGGCGAACGATCTCGAAAGTTTTCACGCGCGGGAATAACTAATTGCGAACGCTGGAATTCAATTTATAGCTTCTAGTGCGCCTCTCGGGAGATCACGCCATGCCAAAGTATTAATAATGCAAAACAGTGTCACGGAAAGTTTTTGATTTCGAATGCAAATCAAATTAGAAAACAGAGTCAGAAATATGAAGTTCATTCCGTCGCTTTGTTAGTTATCATTCATTAAGCGACAAAAGGCGTCCTGAATTATTTTCTACATTCATTTAAATAACACAGGTAATTTGTTCTAGTTGTGATATCTGCATTCCTTCTTCCATTCGTAACAATTTGAAAAAAGTTTTTTTTAATAAAAGTGGCCAAGAGTGTGTGAAGAAGCGCTTACATAGAAGGGTTCCGTATATGATACGCGATGAAATTTTTTGTTAAATAACCAAAATAACTGCTGTCCGATTCCGTTCTAAATAATTTTCCTAATGAGTTTTTTACATATATAATTTATCTTATAGTTTGGAAATCCTAGGGGGGGAACCACCTTGGAAAATATTTTGAAGGCCAATTACTCGAAAATGGTACCCATTATTATTATTTGCCAATTACTCGAAAATGGTAAAAAGCTGTGTAAAAAACCTCTCCTTTATTTTAAAAGAGCTATCCAATGGTACCCCACACGATGGGGTTGAATAAAAGAAAAAATTCAGCTCCAGCTCCTCACATGTAGGAGCCCCAAAAGGTTATTATTTTATGATGCCAAAAAGAAATCTATACGCAGTACATAACTGTAAAATTTAATGGGGACGCAATCGTCAGCAAAATGTTGACGCCTAAAACAAAGGCCCCGCGCTACCCCTGTTGCGTACTTTTAAGTTTTATTTCCATTGCGGTTTGATGTAAAAATATTGAAGAAATTTGTTTCCGATTTAAATTCGCATCGAGACAGATAGTAATAATGATATTACACAGTATTCAGTTAAAAATAGTACATTTCAAGAAAAAGCCGACGAAAAATTTTACCACTGACGAGTCTAAAATCATGTACTGAACCCATGGGATGCGTATCCGGTATGATGTCTTTTAAGCCCTGCATACACTGCATTCAAATAGCTAGAAACAAAGGGAGACTAATGTCCAGAGCGATAGAGGGCTGTTAGATAGATGTCCAATTGTCCGTTTGATGAGATGAGAAGGCACATGTCAGGGGAGAGTGGCGAAGGCAAATGATAGGGGAGAGTGGCATAAGCAAAGGGGGGCCTATGCCCAGCAGTGGGTAATTGAGGTCTGACAATGATGATAATGTCCATTTGTTCCCCTCCTAATTAGTGAAACGGCAGGATCGATTTTGCCTAACGGGTAAGGGTTTGAATTTTTAACTACGTCCTAGGAATAGGTGGGTGAACCATTCTCATACTGGTTTTCAAATATCTGAACTCCTTCGCGTTTCGGAAGACACGTAAAACATTGAGACCGGATTAGTGTCACTGACTGATGTTAGTCATGATTTTATAGAGATTGTGGGAGTTCCGGGGACAATGTCAGATGGCAGTCAGTCATCTTTAACTTGCCCCACAGCCACATCGTCTGCAATTTAAGCGGACCCTGGTACTAGACCGGGATATCGCTAAGTAGCAGAAGGAGTTTGGATGGAATGATGGAGGGTATTCATAGTATTCTTAAAAAAATAAATAGTATATATGAATTGGTCTCACTTGTCGAGTAGGCACGCTGCGGTGTGTATCAAATCGGCGCGGTGCAGCTCTAGGAGATTGTCGTCCTGCATCTTTTCGGGGGCTATCCCGTACAGTGCTGGCTGCCGCAGCATTCTGATGTACAGGTACGTGTAACCTGGAATATGGACCATGGAACCCCTGTTTTATAAGACGACATTACTTAATGTCTATCACATTATTAGTGCAATTTAGACAAAAAGTGGACAAGAAGGTGTCAAGACAGACTCATACAGAAGTGTTCCGCATCCGTTAAGCGGTAAAGGTAAGTACCGTTAAGTAACTTCAAAGTTGTCGTCCAATCTCGTTTAAAATTATTTTCTTGGGAGTTTTTATCGTATACTTATATAATACCAGCAGCAATAAACGCTTTCGGAACACTTAATGCCAGCACTTAACACTGCAAGGATACTTAATACCTGAACTCAACACTTAATACCAGCACTCAACAATTAATACCAGCACTCAACACTTAATACCAGCACTCAACACTGAATACCAGCACTCAACACTTAACACCAATACACAACACTTAATACCAGCACTCAACACTTAATATCAGCACTCAACACTTAATAACAGCATTTAACACTTAATGCCAGCACTCAACACTTAATACCAGCACTCAACACTTAATACCAGAACTCAACCCTTAATACCAGTACTCAACACTCACCGAGCCAAGTGACAGCGTCGCGGATGCTCTGCACGGAGCCCAGCACGATCTCTGCGTTGAGCATGTCGGGCAGCTTGCCCACCAGCTGGGACTCGATGGGCAGCTGCTGGTTGAGTAATGACAGGTAGTACTGCAGCTCCGAATGGTTCGTGATCAGGATGCCTGAATCACAACAAAATAAATGAATATAATAATTATAAGCTTAATTTAATCAGGACATTTACATTATTATTATTTCAAATTATTAACATTTCCTGTATTTCAATTGGCTAATTCTAATGTCGTCTAGTATGATTTGCTCTCATTTATCCTAATCATAGTGTTTGCTTTATTTGACATTCATTATCATATTTTTTATTAATTTGCAATGTCCTGGACTGGGCTTCATATACCATTGTGTTTGAGCAAATTACGAATAAATGATTAAATGGTATATACAGGACTACATGACACACTGACGTCTGTTCCCAAGGTAGACCATTTAATGCCTGTTTTATAGACAACAGACGCCTGTTATACGCAAATATTTTTTTTAGAAATATATAAATACATACATATAAATATTACACCCAGACTCGAGGTAGGAATCGAACCCACGACCCGCGGAGCGGAAGGCAGGGTCACTGCCCACCACGCCAATGGGCCAGTCGAGTAATGTTCTCAAGTATCTACTATTGCCCAAAAATTTAATGTTTTTTGCATATCAAAATAACGTTATAAATATAAGGATTAAAATTCGCTCCAAAACACTCGAAGTTGTTATGAGGTCACTAAACGTTAACAGTGCGTTCCACTAAGCGTCTCCTCGACGTTTTCGCCACAACCGTAACGATCCCAGTCGTCAAATGTCACATATCTGAATGATCGCTTTAAAATGTAGCGATCGCCTGTTGGAATGCACTTATAATGTACGGTGACGTCATACGCTCTACTGGGTGTTTTAGATATCATGGCCGATTGTTGTATTTTGTAGTTTCCCTTTTATTTGTTAATGCGCAATAATGTCGCTCGCAATATAAAAGCAAATACGTTTGTTAAAGCTTTATGCATCTTATTTAATTATTTAAACGATTTCCATTTAAATTATGTATCTATCTGACAAAATTATTACAGTCGTCGTTAAAATTATTATTGTTATTTAGAGCATGATTATAGTCGTCGTGCCTATTATTATGTTCCGTTTTTGAAGTAAGACTTATTTACGCGCGCTTCACTTGGGGTACGCGTGCCGAGAGCGTTACGGAAGTGTGTCGTCATGCCTGTTTCACGCGAAGTTTGGGGGTAAGGGTAGTATCACGACTCACCCTCGCCCTTGGTGTAGTACTGCGGGCGCCCGGCGCGGCCCAGCATCTGCAGCACGTCGAGAGCGCCCAGCTCGCTCCAGCGGCCCTTCTCGGGGCTGTACACCTGCGTGCCCTTGACGATGACGGTGTGCGCGGGCAGGTTCACGCCCCACGCCAGCGTGGCCGTCGACACCAGCACCTAAAAGAGTAACCGTTACGTTTTAGCGTGACTTCCAAACGACAAATGACCATTAATACTGGCATAATGACATACAACACACGTTGTTAGGAACCAGACAAGGATCAACCAAGCGTCAGTGGGATTAAATAAACAAATAGTACCATACTCTTTAGTGAGTCACCGGGAAGCATATACACAATCTCTTTTCCACGACTTCAAGAAGAAATAGCAACAACTCCCATTACCACCACCACCAAGGTCTGCAGAACT
>JANCMC010000001.1:1238475-1249658 GCA_024363005.1 Charaxes varanes
CTTAACTAGCTCTTGCATACACAATACACTATGAGCTCGTTTATAGTTAGAAGATGGACGTAAGCTTAAAATATATAAAATCCCTAAAGTATAATTCCGTTAAGCGTATTCTACACTTGAGTTGAATTCAGCTAAACAGCGCCAAATATAAAAGTGTAAATGCAGATATGCATAATTTAGTTTTCATTTACAATACACGTAATATGTAGACACACACACACACTTTTTAATTAAGTATTCATTTGTTATAGTGCGTTTAGTCCGAAAATGCACTAAATTTTCAACGCTTGCTTGTGTGTGTGCAGTAGAGTGTCCGTTATTTTTATTATATTTAAGAAGGTATTCTTAAAACTTTCGTAATAGCTCAAATAGCATTTTAAAAAATATCAGCCCGACTTATAATCCCGTGCCTTTAGTGAAAATTGCAAAGAAAATTATAAGAAAACCAAGATTACATTCAAGAATCGTAAGAATAATTTTAAAATATAGGTTTTTGTATATTGCCCTTTCTGGTGCCTGTATTAGGGACACCCTATTGTGCAGTAATTTTGTTCTAAATTGAAACTCTAAACACCAAAGATATTGACTAGTTTGCGTATATATACTTTTTACACGTAGAATACTTTGGATGAGCGTGCATTTTTAGAATGCAAGGCACACAAGGCATGAAAGAAGGCACTCTACGAGGAGACTTTTTATTAAATATCTTTTAAATGGAAAATAAAGTGACGTGGATTCTATTAAAAGTGCATATTACTCGCCCCTCATCCACCTCTTAACGCATTTCAATTTCAGGTCGAAAATAACACGAATGTCAGTAAAGTGTCCAATTGACCGAAAAAATAGGCCACTCACCGAGTTCTCTCATTTGGTAACTGCCGAAAATAGTAACTGAATAGTTCGTATTTATTTTTAAGGGTTCGTTGTCTTACAATGTACCCTTATAGTTTCTCTCCGTCCGTCTATCCGTTTGTCCGACCATGTCGGACTTCTATAAATATTAACAGAAATAGAAATAAATAAACTTTGGTACAGTTATGTGTAGCGTATAGATTTTATTTGTGGCATCGTGTGGGGCATCATTGAATAGTTATATATAGTATCTATAGAATATCTTGCAACTCTCATCCAGCCACTCCTATGTATCCAGCCATTATCTATATAATCTTTATTAATTCTATTCAATTAAGCATTCATTTCCGTTACAATTATTTTTTTTAGGATTCAGCGCCCAGATGTTCTTCTGGTTATAAATGTGCAGGTAGATACGACAGGATAGGGAGGAAGGTCGAGTGCTAAAGAGACAGGTCAAATACCATGTGAAAAGTAGAAAACTTTCGTTTTATTTACCAAGGAGCAAATGTGCGCCAGAAAGCGTGCTCGGAATAGGATATATGTCCTAACTAAAATTAACAAAAAAAGAACTTACGACCAACCTCCATTAACGAGGAGGCACCAGAGGAAAGGAGACCTCTAATGCAGTGTTTTTCCTCCGTTGCTTGCAACAGTGTGTACTACGCCTAAAACCAAATAGGAGAGTAATTCTAATCCTAATTTCTATTTCAGAGTAGGCATAACGTGACAGTCGGTGCGAGTCGCTTGCTTTATGTACCATTAAGGCGTTAACCCTGTTTTTGGCATCTCTTTAGTACTGGGGCGTGTGTTAAGAGCTTTGTTTACCGAAAACTTTCTGGCACAATACTCGGTTTAGAATTGCGTATAGATTAACGTACATTTAGTGACATGGGACCGCACTAATGATGGTTTCTAACTGTTATTTAATTACGTTTAGTAAAACCTCATTATTGTTTTTTTTTTTACTAATTTAATCTTCAATATCTCAAAGGTTGTCAGGGTAGAATATCCGTGTTAGTATCAGTAAGGAAACAGTTTAAATCCCTCGTTATACGTTAACAAACGAGAACATTAGATATTAACTTTCAAAACTAGTCCTAGTATTCTTGAAAAAAAAAAACATTATGTCTATAAATAGAAAGATGTATTGGGACAATCCAATTTTAGTCCTTTTTGTCACTGGGAAAGCGTTTACGAAACCCGTTTCAGTAGCCAAGAGTCTGGGACTCGCTAAAAACGTATGTAAAATTCCGGGTTAAAAAAATCTGTTAAAAATGTACCATTTTAAATGTTCTTTCAAATTAAAACTTATCCAATTACAATTTTTAATTAAAACCTCTGAAAAGCTGTAGTGGAATAAAGCGCAATTGTTCAAACCGCAAAAATTAATATCGGAGAGTTGTACAACAAAAAAATACAAAGAGACAAAATATCGGTTTCGCTAATGGGTCGGCGAGTAACGCCATCTGTTGTCGTCTCTGCGAAACCGACACCGTCTCTGCCAAGCAAGGAACATTATACCGCGCTGTTAATATGAAACAATAGACAATAAACTATTTTTAAACTACTTTGTATCTTTCTTTAATAGAATATTATTAATATTTACGAAATTGCCTTACATTTTCCGTACTCTCCCCAGATTAATTTGCGTTAAAAATTATCCATGACCACGACTACAACCCAGCTAGATGGTCGGGGTTGGACTTAATGTATTTAATTTCCTTCTATCTGTAGAGTTATTGAAACTTCAATTATTTACATCTACATGATGACTGGTGAGTCACTTACGATACTCGAGGACGTGATATTTGAGATCATATATTGAGAAAAAAATTAACATTAAATATACATATCAATTATCTACTACGTGAGATTAAGGGAAAGTTGTCTAATTATATACGCAACACATGGACGTACTAGTGTGGACACACGTAATCACTGACGCTGAGTTCTTGATCGAGTTGAAGATGATAAGGGTGTAACTCTGTGAAGTTAATTCCACGCAGTCCATCGAGATATACCAAATCTCCTAGCAGCATTTCGAGGACTCGCTTGTGGGTTACTCTCGAGAATGTCTTCATGCAGCGAGACAGGGTATCGCACAGACAACTGTCTTAAGTCTTGTGTATTGATACGACGTAAATCCAACTACACATAGTCACTTCAGAAACTGATAAAACTACCTAGTACTCGATACCGCGTTTATTACGACTGACAGCCATCATTTCATCTTTTTTATAACTAGCCAGACACTATCTATACTACAGTCCTGCTTACTAACTTACCATATTCTACATCAACTTAATTACACAACGTAAGACCACACTGTATCTAATTTTAAGAAAATGTGGTCAAAAATTAAGTACCTATTTTTATTACATAATTATAACGCGAATACAGAGTACTGTCCTTCGTAACAAGTACGTACGGGAAAGCCTGGGCGCGCGCAACATCGTCGAAAAAATCCAGCCTTGCCATCCCCTCACCTCTTCTCACCATCTCCTCACCTTACTTCAGCAACTCTTCACCTCACTTCTTCTGCTCACCTCACCTCACCATCTCCTCACCCAACCTTACCATTCCCTCACCTTTCCTCACCATCTCCCCATCCTTGGTTCACCATGTGAAGGGATAATAACACCGAATAATACTCTTACTGTCCAATCTTATAAAATTGAAATGTAAAAAATACGGGTACATTATTTTGACTAAATTACATGAAAGTGAATTACCTACGGCCGAGTGTATAACACAAAGAAACTGTAACAAAGCTAAGCAGCTAACCAACCATTGCTTGAAAGGTTCTAATGCACGCAGCGGGGCCCCGGCGCACCACATGAAACAATCTTATTACGGCATAAGCGAAATGGGCTGTATTGCTTTCAAATCATTGCCTTATATTTTATACATCCACATATACTAGCGGACCCAACGGACGTTGTCCTGCCCGTACGGACTTATAGTCCGGTTAACGGAGCAAAAAACGTCACTAAATCTTGCATTTTCGAGACACATTGGAATCCTATGATACTTATATGTATTTTTTGCGCTGAACAACTTATCACTTTCGGAAATTTTTGATTTAAGCATCCGTTCTCGTGAATAAGAATAAAACTTCACAAAATAATGCCGTTGTTTTTCTTTTCTCGTGGCCGTGAAAATGTAAATTTCAAGTGCTTCTTTTTAAATTAAAGTATTCCGAACAAAACCCCCCTGGAGTGCAGTAATCGATCATTTAAGCACGACGAAAAGTACACACATCCACATCCAGATATAAAATCATCCTGGTGATGGAACACAAAAAAAGGGTGCGTATAAAATAGTTACTTTGATTTTAAAGGAATGATAATTAAACATGAAACAGCAATGAAATGATCATGTTTTGATAGAACATGAATGTAATATTAGCAGTAACGGTGGGGGGTCAAAATTAAAAGGTTTCGAAAAAAATTAAACTGCTGTTTTCTTTTAATTATTTATAATACTTGCATAAAACTGAAAAATACGATGAACGATACTAAATACGTGACATCACGTTTCGAAAATTTGACGAGGACGGGGAGTAAAAAAAATCGTGTGACGTCATTTATGCATGACCCCCTGATGGGATCCCGTAACCTACCCGCGGCTCTACCAAAGATTCCTCCTACTACAACGCTATGGACCCGAAACTGGCACGTTTAATACATAAAATGCTGAGAAATCCGTCCCATATATTACGAAACAAACTAGATCCTTTTATTTTTGGCCGCATTTTGTCAAATATCAAGTTGGAACAGTCGGGGCGTTTTACAACACAAAATGTCGGTTAGTGCAACCGAATGAACAATAAAGCCCAGCTGACGGATGCAATACCGCGCCACAGTTTACAGAATTCACTCCGCGTTTCATTTCACCCTGTAATGCCTGACTACACGCGTTTATTTACAATTGGGCAGCTTTAACTGTGCAATTAACTACGCTGATCGGACTGTTACTCACTTAAATGACACAATTACAATACAAATTAAATACGAAAAAAGATTATGCAAGAGCTGGAAACGAAATTGAAAAAACAAAATTTTAAAAGCCTATTAAAAAGATAAAAATTAAGAAAGATCAACAGAACTTCGACTCACTTCCCATAGCCGGGCAGAGGTCAGTCCCAATTTCCTCATTTATATCTATTCCCCCCTCTGGATCTTGTTTATGGCGATATTACGCCATTTTATACGATTTTTTGCAGTTTAGAGGGCATGACGAAATCCAACACCCAATATGGTGCGTGTTTGGTCGGACCATCGTATTGGACTACGACCTCTTGGGCGTCTGCCATGGACTTTGCCAGTAACTATGAGATGTTCTAGGTTATGTCCTTCCTGGCGACGTGTCCAAAGAATTCAATTCTTTGTTTTGATTTCATCCCCATGCCAATACTGTCTAATTGTTTTTATTCTTCTGAATTCGTGCTATCATTCTAAGTGGATCAAATTTGAAAATTCATATTCCAAACCAGGCCGGTGCTAGCGAAAAGGAATCTTTGTTTAATTTTTTTTTTTATTGTCTCGGGTGCGGCTCCGATATGCCGCTGAGGAAGAGACTGGGCAGGCATTATTAGTTCAGCACGTCTAACAGGATCTGAACTGGTTCGCTGCAACCCGTTTTGACACTATGGGGGTTCTGTATGGGCCCAGCACGAATATTTTTAAAATCACCTCTACCACTCGGGCCTCTGAACATGTTTTCCTCACTGTGTCTGAAGTCTACTAAGTAAAGTAAAGGACCTGAAAAACCATGTACCTACTTGTACAATATCTCCTTGTTTCATATGATATCGTCGGTAATATATGTCACATATCTTATCAATGTTATCTAATTAATCGATAAAAGTATCGGGAGGCCTTCTGGTTAAATCGAACATCAAAATTTCTATTGGCGTATCGCATGAAACACTACCGACAAAGTAATACAGGTTCAAACTGTAACGAGTAAATTACGTTACTAAGGCTAACACTAGGCTTACCTAAATATACTTATAGTACGTTACTAAGACTTTTTGTGGGGGCACGTGATGACATTCAGTGCCCCGAAAATATCGAAAAATTGTCATGAAAATTGAACAAAGTGAAAACTAGAAGTAATACTTCTTTCTAAACTTTATTATTATCATAAAATAACGTTTAAATTTTTGTTCACTGCTTATAGAAATTGCTCTCTAATCTATGCAACGGGTGGTGTAAAAAAAAATATGAGCTTATTGTAACTGTCGCGAATTAGCGTGCCCCCAAAAGAGAAGTGAGAAAAAAGCCCGCTATAAGTCCTCTTTTTCTATTCTACTACATAATTATTTATTACTGGATAAACATTTGTGGTGTTTTATAACACGTAGGTACATAGTTTAAGATAGATTATGGTATTTGGGAAGAATGTGCAGTATCCAGACAAGCCGTTTAGGCTTACGGGCGTGAAGAATTTTTATATGAACTATTGTATTAAGAGATGAATGAAATGAAATGAAATATATAAATAAATCATAATTGAAATGTATGTATGTAACTACGTAATCAAATACTTTTATAACTGATAGAATCAGGCGTTACTTTGCGGAAATCCATGACATGCATGAAAAACTAAACTACTTTGCTTAAATCCGCGAATCAATACAAGGAAAAATCCGTGCAATGCTGCAACCCGAAAGCTACACCACCGAACCCGCTACCAAAGCACAGCACTACATTGACTTTCCGATGTGCCTCAACGCAAGTTTCGCTCCGACACCGAAGCATCAACAGGAGATAGACTAAACAAAGGTTCAGTTATAATAGTATTTGATTACGTTGTTACAATTACGTATATGTAAACTTTTCATTCTTTTTCTTCTTAATTTTGACAACTTTGTCATTATTGACGTTTGATAGAGCAGAAAGTACATATTTTTAATATTTTTCAGCTTTTTAAGTTTTCCTGGAATATTACATAAAGTATCCGTTGGTAGTTTAAATTTTGGCCTTTCGGGAGTACCATTTTGATGTTAGATGAGTGTAATTAATGGGAGAGGAGGATGACCTTAATGCGTCGATCGCGCACATCGTGCTGTGCTGCGTGGCTGGCCACGGCCTGGGCCGCATGCATAGCCGAAGCTTCACACACCCGGGCATGCATGCCAACTTCTTCATACACGGCATACTGGGAATCTTACACTACCAAAGTATGGAATTTTTACAACCATTTTATAGTTTTTGAAGTAAAACTTTACGCACGCTTGACTTGGGAAGCAAGCTGGTGAATGATCTAGTTTATTTAAAACAACAATGACTAGAGATGTATATCGCTGAAGAACCGCAAAGCTAACGAAACTGCACAAACATTTGTTGTTTAAAAAGTAGTTTTTACACCAGAAAATATTAATTAACTCCTTATTCGAAATACTCATATTTGTTACAAACACTCGTACTCTTTGTTACTGTTTGAAAATATCTCTTTTTTACTATACTCTTTGTTGCACATTATTTGGGACATCGGCATCTGTATTCTTTATATAAGAAATTGTAAATGGTGTATTTCTATTTGCAGGCGGAAAAATCAACAAGGGCGTGCCTCGCCCGAAGAAAATGCATATACTCTAAACAAAAAACCTTTGCGTGGCAAACGTCCGAGGCTGCCTCGCGTGGCTGCTCTTTCTAACTCACTTTTCGCTCCGTGCAATAATCTACTATGACATCGCATTCAATTCACAGAGAAGTAACTATAAGTGCAGGAATGGACAAAAGAAAAAAAAGATACCACTTCACAAGCATTGCAAAATACCCTAATGACGAATTAGACTCCTTATTAATCTTAAGATATTAAAACGCTTTCCGAAATGCTTATATCGGATAGCGATAATAACTTACCAGCTTAAACAAAGCGACCCCAATAAAATTGACCAGTTTAATATTTCAATCGCAGAACGCGTACGTCGCAGTCATTGTTGTGGCCCACAATATACCGGGCGCACATTCACAAACACCGAATTGCTTGTCATTAAAACAATAGTTGTGCAGTTTCATGCAGACAGACCGACACGGGACGACGAGATTGATTATATCCATGCAACAAAACGTTGAATGCTGGAACTTGATTTGTTGGAAGGCTGCAGTGTAATTGAATAAATAAATCTCGTACAATTTATACACCTGTTTCGTTTCAAGTCTCTTTTGTGGTTTTATGCGGGACTTTGTAATATACCTGAAATTGATTCGACTGTTTTGTATGGGACGTTATTGTCAGTATTGAAACCGTTGTGTAATAAAATTAAATACGGTACAGAGAGGGGTAAAATAAAGAAAAGGCAATGCAGTTTATTTACTTATTGGAACTGTATTACATAAATAATAAAATATTTATTGTAACTATATTAATATGTAGATTCCTCCGACGTAAGTTGATGTAACACCAAATTCCCAGCTTTACAGTGGAGCGTTACAAACAAGTAAATTGTAATACAAGTCACTTTTTAATATATTACTTTATACAATAATGTTATCGTCATTATTGCATATATAATTGTATTCACAAATGTGTTATATAATGAGGTTTTTATTTCAATTTACGTGTTTGTAATGCTCCACTGTGAAGATGGGAATTTGGGATTACAACAATTTACTAGGATGTATCGATGTGTCTTTCTTATCATATAACTTTATAATAATTTATTACAAGTAGTTTTTGGTTATGTTAACTGTTACTATATGCTTCATTATATACACATACATAAGGCATTCATAACATTTTGTATGCGCACAATTAAAACAAAACTTCGATCATAGTGAACCTCAATTTACTAAAGACATTGTGATTTACCTGGTTATCTAAACCATAATCGTCTAAATTGTATGTGTATATCTGTTAAAATAAAGTGTTTACTTGATTTTAAGGAAAGTGCACGTAACAAAGCAAACTCTAGAATTGCTTTTGGACTATGCACGAGAATACATTATTGAACCAAACTTTGCCTCACAAAACGATCCATTCATTATGAAGAATAAACTCGAAACGTATCTACTATCCCGACCGCAAAAGGTAAAAATATATCAGATAAATTATAAAACCGTAAAAGTTAAAGTTATAAAACTATATAATTTGGTATTATTAGATAAATTGTAAGTAACTCTCGCATTAAAAATTACATGGCATTATTAAATTTAATATTAAGACGAATATTGACACAAATAAATAATAATATATGCATTATTTAACATTAAAATCCTACATTTAACTATATAAAGTACTATGCACCAGTAGAAAATTGAAATGAGAAAAAATGTTTCAATATACTCAGGTGGAGTTTGTTAAGGGCTCTTCTCAGTTCAGTGCGCGAGAACCCATCTTAAACTAAGCTTTTAAGTCGTAAATTTTATCACCATATTATTAATTAATGAACTATTTATATTTATGATGATCACAAATTCCCGTAAGGAAGTCTATATGAATAAAGAAATTATGATTTTTTTGAAAATGGAAGGTTGGACGAAGGTATGGTTGTGTAGACAGCCTTTTATGTGTACGAGTGACATTTGCAGTAACCCAATTTATTTTTTAATCTGTTTCATAGCCTGTAACAGACTACAAACCGTTCCGAAGAGCCTCTGTAGGCTTTAACAAAATAATTCCTACTCGGACCCGGGGCAAAGTAAGTTATTTTTGTTATTTGTTTACAGTTTATTTAACATTTATTTAACATTATTTAAAAGTTTTTATTTGTTGAACTTATGCCGAAGCCAGACATAGCTCAAAGTGTTTGTACATTTTTGTTCTAGAAGACTAAACTAAATTTTGTAGTACTTTGGTACTACAAAATTTTGCGCAACTACACAAAGTCCCTGGCCACATTACATGATCATTGAAATGATCATTCAAATGTCTGGCTCTGACATTACAGTCAACGTTCAAATATAATTTCAAAATAATGTTTTAAACCATCTCCACTATATTTTCTTACGATCTTAACCATTTTATTAGCCTATAATATCCCACTGCCGGACATAGGCCTCCCCTCCTCAAGAACACTTTGCAGAAGAAGAATGACACAAAATAAGTTATAATCAAATTAATAATTCTCAAAACAATTTATTCCATCATCTCTATTTCTAGTAGCGATCGGAGAATAGAAGGTCATCGACCTACCGCAGAACGACAGCATTTATGGATGAAAATTTAGTTGAGTACCAACAAATGCTGAAAGCCGCAGATGCTCAAATGGCCAAAGAAATAGAAGACATGACAAACGGAAAGTACGTACGCGGAACTTCCGCACAATAGATTGCATTATTCGTACAAATATGGTGGAAGAATTTTACCAGTCAATGAATATAGCTTTTTCCCCATATTATGTATATAGGATCACCCTCGTGGGGATACCGAGGGAAGCGTGTAGAAATCTTGATTAAGTCTTTTACAGCCGTGTAAGTGTCCGTGAGCAGTACCGCGAGGCATATTTCTCGGTCAGTCAGTTTATGCCTCACCCAAGGAAACTACAAGTTCTCCACGCAAAAAACGTTGCGCGGCAAACGTCCGAGGCTGCCTCGCGAAGCTGCTCATTCAGCCACGACACGACTCTTTAAAGTCTCACCGAATATAATATACAAGGCTGCGTTACTAAAATCACAATTCTAATTAGGTGTGAAAAAAAGTACTTATTTCTTTATTTATCAAAATACCCTCTATTTGTGATGTAAAATGAAGGAAGATGGCATCTCTCGTGCAAGATCTGTTATAAAAAATATATACCCTCATCTGTTACTTATGAGTGATAAATAAATTAAATGATAATATTCACATTGACATATTGTGAATAGATGGTTTTGCTAAAGCGGGTAAAAAATATATTTAATAATTAAATTGTTTATGAAATTCATTAATTAAATATGCTGTCGTTGGACATTTTATACGACTAAATAACTGATGAGGGCATACATATAAATAACATTTAAACACCTGCTTATATCAGGGAACACCACATTTAGGCAATGGTAAATACAGGCAACCTTTACGTCTTCAGTTATTCTGGTGGATATATTCTTTTAAATAATGTACGAATTTTTGATTAACCAAAAAGGAAAGCGGATTAACCAAACATAAAAAAAATAACTATTTAATATTCTCTGGACAGGATTTAACTAAACAAGCTATTTACAATGTGTCGTGATTGATATTACCTTTCATTTATACTCTTACAAATATTTCTTATCACTAATGAGTAACAGATGAGGGTAGATATTTCTTATACCGGAACTTAGACTATTAATACATCTACAAAGAAAGTTGCAGTGTTCTTAGTTAGGCTCGACAAGTAAAGACGTCCTAAACCA
>JANCMC010000001.1:1762936-1775782 GCA_024363005.1 Charaxes varanes
GTGCTAGAATGGGTCACCCATCTATCACCCGGTCGCAGCCAGAGCAACTTAACTTAGCGATCGACTCAAATGCCGATGACTGATTAGGCCACGACCTCCTCCTATGGCCTTATTCGAGGTTATACTTAAAAGGTGTCCTATTCCGATTGAGACTGCGGACGCAACAAGCATTTTATTGGTAGATAAAACGCAGCTATTTAATGTATAATATGTTACTGAATTAACGGTCTATTTTCAAAAGTGCCTAACGAGTTTCTTGCCGATTCTTATCGTGGCTTGACTTTTCCGAATCAGAGGTAGCTTTTAAAATATTTGCCGACTCAAACGTCTGTAAAAGTCAAAGTTTGTAAAGATCAATTAGAATAAAACATTTTTTGATTTTATAACAAATACTGAACAAAACAACTTACAGCAGCAATGACATGTTCCTGCTTGCTGGTGGTACAAACGTCCAACTCCATGAAAGGTAGCGTGTCCTGCGCCACAAGTGAGGGTCGCCGGGTGGGGATGGGGGGTCCCGTCGGGGACATGGGCGTGCTGCAGCGGGATAACGCTTCCGGCTTGATCCACGCATTAAATAAAAACGTTACATTTTTTCACATAATATGATATGTTATTTCAATTCACAGCAGGTACAAGATGGATGGGGTGAACCCAAAATCGACAACTGTAACGCAATGGGGAGGACACCTACACCCAACAGTGGGTCAACATAGGTTGAGAATAATGATGATGATGTTTATGTGTTTAATTTGCAAGTCTTGTTTCCGCTTTGACTATACAATAATTAATGACTATAACAACTATAGGTACACATAATCTTAAACTACGTGTTGTATATCTTAACTTTTTTTTGTAACAACCTTAGCAAACTTGTCAGAGCAAAGGGAGGAAAGAGTTGGACAGTAGACCTGAGCGTCACTGACAAGACTAAAAGGTCAGGAAATGTTCCTACCTGGTAGCAGTGCAGCGTGACCGCCAGGCGTTCCCGGACGTGGCCGGGCTTCAGGCGGTTCCTGGGCGCGGCGAGGGCGCACAGCGCCGTCCACAGCCGGGTCCAGGCGTCCTCGGCGAACTGCGCCGCCCGCTGGCGCGGCGCCAGCAGCACGGCAGCGGCCGCGCCGCGCCACAGCGCACACACCGACACGCACACGTTCACACCACCGACCTGACGTTTCGGAATCGTTGGACTGCGTTCGCGCGGCGTCGCGTCTAGGTCGCTATCAGTCGCACCAGTATTTCAATACGCGCGTTCACACGTGCATTCGGTTTTAAGACACGACAAAAATATAACGCAGCGTTACGTATAATGCCGGCCCGAGGTAAATTTTAAGGTGGAAGCGATATGCAATTATGGCGGCAGTTACTTGGCATGTTTAAATTTTTTAATACAAATTATATTTGAGATAACCGCATATTAAGACTCGCTCCTAGCTGAGATGCCCCCTACAACTCGACGCCTGAAGCGACCGCTCCGTACTTATGTATATTTAGCTACAAATTAAGGCAATAAGGTTTTTTTTATGTAACGTAGTTTTTGTATTGTTTTTCTGTAGTGCAGTGTAGTTTGTCCTATTTACCTAATATTTAAGAAGACGTAATTAGCCGCAGTATGTGACAGTGAACACTAGGATTAACGCTGAAAACCAGTGCTGCAGCTAGCTGCGGCTTTATGCTAATTAGTAACTCTATTTGTTCCAAGTTCATAGAAATAACTTTGTTTTACTCATTATGTATCTCCCATCATTGTATTAATACGTGACCAAATAAAATTATATCTATCTATGTATGACAACCCCGTAGTATTGTACTTTAAAAGTTTCAAAGTAGATTCGATCAAAGATAATAAAATAACAAATGGAGCTTATTCACAGAATGTCAAGCCACAAAGTATAAAAATTGAGAGGGAGTTATAAAGTTAGTGAAAATAGAAAGAGAGAGAGAGGTGTCAGCACACATTTTCTTTCTCTCTTCCTCTCACAACTAACGTATATCTAAGACAAAGTTATTTTATTTTTATTTCTCATATATATATATATCATGAATAAAGATGGTGCTAAAGAAATTTTACTTCAGTCGAATGGTCTAAAGTGCACTCGGTATATTTTTTAGTGTATTTGTCTATCCTTGAATTTAGAGGTGTATAGTCCGAGACTATCCGAGGTATCACCGGGCTTGACTAACAATTAGCGCTGCAAGCATAACCTGAAGCACCAGGAAAGGGCTTGTTTGGTCGAAATTTTTTCTTGTTATATCTATTTTATATTTATTTCAGCCAAGTAAAACATTTTATTATTATTATTAATCGGGCTTGACCGACTGGTCTTTAAGGCTCGATTCGTAATATCATTGTAAACAAACATCTTAGTAAACAATTACGCATACATTACATACCTTAACGTCAGCAAATTTCAAATGCAATGTGAACGGAAGCCAATTCATCAAGGCCACTGCGGATGCAGGCAAAGATCTTCTTGTGACCGCATAAGTGGTTCCAATCAAATATTCCTGCATTACGCGCTGTAGACCACCCAAACCGTCGTGTTGGTTAAGACATAACCACGAAATTAGCTGTAGGCAGAATGACGATTGCTTTTTAAAGTATTCATCTTTGTTAATCTTAAATGTTACAATATACTTTTTTGGACCGTAGGCGTAGTGCGTAGTTACAAATGAATTAAATTAATTGGGTATTTAATGTATGGCAATGTGTTATATACTCCTAAATAGTGTCAGTTCGGCAACAGTTTAAAACTATGCGATACACGAAGAATAGCAAACTTATAAAATATTATTCTTTTAATCAATCCTTTGATTAGAGAAGATCGTGGCCTAATCAGTGGTCGGCATTTTAGTCGATCACTAGGTTAAGTAGCTCATGCTGCGACCGGAAAATAGGTGGTTGACCCATTCTAGCACCGGTTTATATTTGATATCCAACCTCCTCCGTGTTTCGGAAGTCGCGTAAAACAGTGGGACCCGATTAATGTCACTTCGATATTGGTCGTGAGGTTGTAAAGATCCCGAGGGTTCCGAGGACAACGTCAGATGACAATCGGTCATCTTAACTTGCCCCACAGCCACATACTTTGCAATCTAAGCGGACTCTGATACTGACGAGGATAACGCTAGGAAGAAAAAGAAACCACTCCGTTTATTAATATAGAATAAGATGTAGATATTTTAAATAACATACCTCCTCAGCCAATTCCATGTTCCCCTCGTGTTGAATCAAGTAATGTATTATTCCAAGTTTGTTCTCGATCACTGTATCGCTCTTGAATGTGGACGTCAGGTCCTTCTCTGTCACTCCCATGGTGAGCACGTCAAGGGTGTTAAAGTCCACCATAGTGTGAAGCCCCCACCCGAGCAGGGGGGCCAAGCTCGGGCCACTGTCACTTGGCTCCATGGGGATGACAATGTGACAGCACGGCTCGTGATGCGGGCTTATATCTATCAAGTGTGTGAAGAGCATAGGAATGTTCACGAGAAGGTGGTTATCTAAAAAACAAGAACTAGTTAATATGTTTAAAGCCAAGACAGTACACTGTCATTATATTTTTATAAAATTTATTTATGTACATAAAAACTATGGAGATTAGTATATAAAGAGGACCATCTTCTATGAGGGGCTAGTTGAAAAAGAGACCATTTGTAGACAGTAAATTATCGTTTGAAGATTCACCGAAATGGCGCTGATGTACAATAAATTGACCAATAGCATTCCAGAACGGCGCGGTATGATAGGAAAGTAGCAATGAATTGACCAATAACAACCTATAAAATTCTTCCTCATTCTAATGTGGCGTCTCCGCTGTTTGCGGATTTCGACGAACACTTTAATACATTGAGATGATCCTCCTTATACTTTTATCTTTATAATAAAAACATGAATAAATTTATGAAAGTGAGTGATTTTACTAGCAGAAATCTTAGAAATAAAAGCAACTACTAATGCACTGTACTAGGCTCTATCAAATTAACTCTATATACATTTAAGTGTTCTTTCTTTACGTGTTCCTGTACACGTTTAACTAACTCTCCTAAATTATTATTTGGGAGATGTCTTCAAATATATTTAAATCCTTAAATAATAAATGGGAATATATTGCCCAAATCTTAATTATTGTGAAATGGTGATATTATAAAAATTGCCCGACTGAGTTACTTAGCTTAGCAAACTTAGCTTTTAAATCGAAAATTTCATCACTAATATATTAAAAACTAATAATTATACATATGACGTTAAGTACTTGTAAAAGTCTATATAAATAAAAAAATCTTTTCTTTGACTTTAGTTTAGGAATATTTCCCAAAAATGCCTATGAAACTAATAACTTTGCCCCGGATTTTAAGAAGGTCACAATAGAATTGAGTACATAACTTACCATTATAGAGGGTATATGAAGGCCGCAGGGATTTAGCTAAAGACCAGGGCAAATCTGGTACGACGCTGTGCACGACACAGCCATGATGGAGCAACGTAACAGAATACGCAAAGTTGACACCCGAATCTTTTAGGTCTACGTCATCTAAGACCAATGAGCTTGTAGAATCGTCTAATGGCTGCAATAATTGAAAGCATATGAACAACTACATTGAAGTTTTATTACAAAGGTTTGACTGGTCTGTTGGCGCAGTTAGCAGTGACCCTGCCTTCCGGTCGGGAGGTTGTGGATTCGATTACCGCCTCGAGTACGGGTGTATTATCTATATGTACGTATTTATATATTTCTACAAAAAATATATTTGTGTATAACATGCGTCTGTCACACAGGCATTAAGTTGTCTACCTTCGGAACAGTGCTCTGTCATATTATAGCCTTATACATATATTAATTTACTAAAGGTTACACCAAATGATGTGTATAATTTATTTTTTATTTATTTATTTATTTAGTTACCTAATGGGTATCGGGTTCAACTAAGTGACAATCAACGCCCATGGACAACTAAAATACCAGAAGGCTCTGAATAAGCTGACAACTGGTTCCACAGAGATACTGTAAGAAATTTCTAGAAAATGGCACGGTTGTAAAAAGACAAAAAACTCTGGCACTCCGGCAATCCCAGCAGAAGTGAAAACGAATCGCCAAAGGTATCGGTAACGGTGATCAATGGATGTAAAAAAAAACGTGAATCGAAGCGTGAAAAAAATGTCATCGAACGCTTGTCATTGAACTTTATTTTGACTTTGACGTCACCGTTACCGACACCTCTAACGATTCGTTTTCACTTCTTTTGGGACTCCCGAAGTACCAGTGTTCGTTTTTAAAGTACTCACTATGCACAGTACACATATAGCTCATGGAAAACGTTCGGTGACGATGACGCGATATGAATGTTTATTCCCCCATCACAAAAAAATAAAAAGTAATATCATTGAAAAGTATCAAGAATAGCTGTATAAAAACAAATTAATTATAACGTTTTACCTTGTAGAGATAGTGATGACAAACGCATAGCAGTCCGCGTTGATCGCACACTATGTACAAGTCGAGGCTACAGTCGTGTACACGCAATGGTATCGGATCGTCTTCGTATGAACCACAAGCTGCTGCCACGCCATGTGCCCCCGGTACATGAGGCAGGCTCAGTGGAATGTTTAACTGAAAGTAACGAATGTTTATTCTTCCAATAAATATTCCGTACTACTGATTAAAACTCCTTGGCCAATTATGGGGACTGGCGAAGTGAAATGTCACTCTACTTAATTTTGGAAGTAACACTTCTTTACGCACGCTTAACTTGGGAAGTAAGCTGGTGAATGCCTGACGAGAGCGTTACGAAAAGTGTAATCGGGGGAGGCGAATATATGTAATATGTCGGAGCCAACTAGCTTAATCAGCCGTTTTTTCAAATAACCTCTTTACTTTGGACATCTCTCGACTTCCGACTATGACTTTGACTGACGTCACGTCGTTTTCACTTCTATTGGGACTACCGAAGTGCCAGTGTTAATTTTTTTATTGTCACTACACTCTTCCATTGTACTATTTTTCGATAAACTTTGAACAGGCTAGGCAAGTAATGAAACGTCATTGATCCAAGTCATTTGCCTAGCTGTTTGATCAGGAGTTAGTTTATCGGCGCTGTTTAGTAAGAGGCTAGGCTGTTAATTGAACGGTTAATTATGCTATTTGCCTGCGACAAACATACATACATAGAGATGGACCTAAAGAATTTTTACTTCATTCGTGTGGTCTAAAGCACACAATTTTTTAAATATCGTTCTTATGTTACCATAAAAATAAGACAGTACATCCGTAGACTAGCAATACTAAAGCAGAAACATGAATAAAATATTATGGTCAGGTCAATGGGAATCGCAGGTGAACTCATCTGAATGCCATAATCTTGCAAATGTGATAGGATAACTGATATGTTGACAGTGGCGTCGCCATTTTAAATTAACAATTTAAAATACGCATTTGATACGACTAGTGATAATATTATGACGAAAAGATGAAAAAAAAAGGTGAATCATAGTTACATAATAAATGCAAGCTAAAATATTGACAATAGCACTTATCGTCAACCTTAATGACCGTGATGGTGAGAGACTTACAAGTCTCGAATTTTTTCGCAAATTTACAATGTAATCTATGGAATTAGAACTAAGAGGATAAAGATTCCGTTACAAAAAAGTGGATACACCTGGTAATAAAAGTTTCTAAGACCCGACAAAACCAAACTTAAAAATATTCACTGACAACCCTAAATGTGACGTGACCAATCCATCGAGATATAGTAATGGAATAAATAATGCATTCGTCTGTCGTGAGAACAGACGATATTAGACTATCGAAATTCTGAGGTATACTGAAAGGAAAACTACCATTTCATCTGTAACAAAACAATATATATAATGTAGTCGACTTTTTAACAAGCTTGTTATAATGAATAATGAAATGAAGATACATTTTTTGCAAACAGAATAACATCATATTAAGTTTGAAGAATTTTTTTTTTCTGGAGGGATACTAGAATCAATTACTAGCCCCTAGTTATAGATGGAAAAATACAACAATATTGAGTTCATCAAAACTATACTGAATAAAGATAACTCATTGAGAATAAAACAATACACAGGATCTAATATTATAGTTATGTAGAGCATAAAACTTACCACAGTTTCATGAGGAAGATCTGCATGGAATTGCAGTGCTGATAGTGTAGGTGTTAGCTCAGATGGTGATTTTACTTCCTCTCCCTCTGCAAAACTCTGTGTTGGTGCTCTATAGTGAATGTAGAACAGAACCTACAAAGAATTATAAAAAAAAATGACAAGGATCTATTATCAGATGATCATCACATATTTTATTTTACATTTTTATACTAGGATTTTGTAAATCAAAACAAACCTTTTTGTGGATGTTACATTTATGAAGTCAGGACTTGTTGTCTTCTGAGCACTTAAGGAAAAAATGAATAGATTTCCTAAGTCAATTTGCACAACATATATTAACTTTTCGTCCAATGGGTGAATCTTCTTTTAATCTGTCCAATAACTGGTAGGATTCACTATGAGTGCAAGACCCCGGACTAACCTAGCTGCTAATGTCAACCTCCCATCTTGTCTGTGACAGTAGTATCTGCATCCTTTTTCTCCTTTCCATCTACCTTTATAATCTTTTACTTCATCCCTTATTCCTTTACTAGAGTGTACTTTGGTAGTGGTGCAGCCTTAAGCACCAGGTTTAAATTAGAGGTAGCACCATGCTTGCAGTTCTTTTGGTCCGCAGCTGAATAGTGTCTACGAGCCCAGGTACCAGTACCTCTTTTTCACATTTTTTATATAACAAGGCAAACGAGCAGGCGGTTCATTTGAGTGTCTGCCGCCACCCATGGACAACTGCAACACCCAAGGGCTCACAAATGTGTTGCTGCCCGTTGAGGGATGAGTTTGCTCTTGATGGACCCTAAGTTGTATTGGTTTGTAAACACCAAAGCTGGTAATCAATTTCACACAGGAATTGTGCTAGGTAAGAAGTTTCTTGACAATCGCACAGTTGTGGATTTCAGGACATCTAAGTGCTGAGATGATTGTGCAGATGTTCATGGGCATCTTAGGACTTAGGACTTAGGAGTAAAAAATATTGACTCACTAATATTTAAGTTTTGTAGTATATATTAGTAAGCAATTATCAAGTTCCATGAAAAGAAATTAAAGCTTGGTTTTAACATAAAGAAAAACATTACAGGTCATTAGAAAACTACATTATCATTAATAATATTGATGGCTGACATATTTTTATAATGAATTAACAAATTGAAAACATACCTGATTTACACAGTCCCACTGAGCCCATGAGAAAACATTCACAATAGTTTCTGGTTCAGGGTAAACTCCATCAAAACCCCATTTTTCACTACCATCTTCACACTCATTGAGGAATAAGGGTGAGCGATATATTTTAATACCTGAAAAGATTTTTAATTTTTTTTATATTACAATTAAATATTATTATTACAACACTTGTTTTTATTTTTGCTTTATTTATAAAGTCAAAGAATGATGACCGCTGAAGAGTAGACCACGCTTGAGTTTGCCAATGAACAAAATGTCTTGAAGCAAAAAATTTTGCTCAAGGCACAAATCTCAGATGTGGCTCAAAAAGCTGCAAAGTTAAAGTTCAATTGGGCTTGACAAGTCAGCTGCATGTTGGATGATATTTGCCTTTACATCTCCACTTTATAGATCCCAGATCGGAAATACCTCACTGCATACCAAGAATGAGATGGAAGAATGACTTGGATCATTATAATAAAGATTGGCAACGCATAACCTTAGACAGAACCATATGGAAAGATGGTAGGGACACCTTAGCCCTGCAGTGGGAAAGATAGACTCGAAATAATAATAATAATCTATATGGTCAATTTTAGGCTCTTAGAGTTACATTACTGTTTAAAGGTTAAAATTATTTCTAAAAAACAGGGCTAATGATATTGAACATTGTTTAATGGTACACATACTTGTGACTAATATTTTAATTTATAACTCAATAAAGAATATATAATTCAACTAATCGGGATAACATTGATTTTAAAATAATACCCACATTCTAAATGTTTAAAAAGTAAGAAACGATCATTTCTTATTCCAGGACTATATTTGTTACTTTTTCCATAAACATACTGTAACATGATTTGTTTTGTTGAACTTTCCTCTATCTCTTCTGGAGTATTTACTTTATCAGGCAACAAAGATATTAAATAAGGATTGTATATAGCTTCTTTTTCTTGAGAATCTTCAGTTGGTAAAACTTTGACAACATAAACAAGTAAGCTATGAGTAGAGTTAACAGATGCCTGTATGATATTAAGCTTTTCATCGAAAGTATGGAGAGTTTCTAAAGCCTTTGCTTTATTCGTGTAGATGCCAATATTCATTACATCTTTGTCTTTCCTTGTAGATATCCAAGTCAAAATCTGTGAACCGTCTTGCTCTTGTCCAACTAAACGCCATTCGCGCGCTGTTACTTCTGAAATTACAAGTTTTATAGTTAACTATATGAACTGTCACTTCACATTAATTAATTACAGTGATCTTGAAAACTATGTTAGAAGAAGTATTCAAAATGCAATGTACCTCCTTGATCCTTAGACTGAAGAACGCCACAAAGTTTTACTGCAATATTTTGAGCTGCCATTTTTAGTATAGATGTTAAAATTACCTATTTTATTCTATAAAGTATATATCATTAGATTTGTAAATAAAGAAAGTACATAATCTTTTATCTTTAAACAAGTGCAAAGTTGAACATATTATCGACTTTTTCTACGCTAGTCCTATCAGCTGGCGCCCAGCTGTGTATTGGAATGAAGTTAGCAATATGTATACTACCAACCTTGGTAACTTGACAGTGTTAGGCGCCATTGTTTGAATCCACCAATAGAATACACATTAAGAACTTTTCGGTTAACGTAATAATAAAAATTGAATGATTTACAAAAGAAAAAAAATAGATAAAAAATGATTAATGTATATTTTAAAATTCATTAATTATGTGAATATTAATAAATTCTGCTTTGATTAATTTTTTTTATCAGCACCATTTAGTAACTTTCTTTTGATTAAATACTTTTAATAATATGATTGAGATAGGACCCCAAGAAAAAAACATTGAGCCACGTGGAAGGATCCCGGACGGATTCGAAACTAGTCGGGCAATTCTGATATATCTACACTCGAGTCTAAAAAGCCGTTGTTAAATTAACTATAAATTCCGCTGACTAAAGTATAAATTTCAAAAATGATTGAAATGGATACATTTATAATATTAGTGCAAAATATTTATTTTTTGATGAGTAATTCATTTAATACTTTTGCTTAAAAAAGAATCACGATATCATTATTTTAATAAATAAATGTTCTGCGTAGAATGAAACGCAAATGCTAATGACATAAACGTTTTCAGAAGAAACAAACGTGAAGTTATCTGTTTGTTAGCCTGTAGAGCGCCGATGTTTTACCGCGACATTTTCGCGCGGAAAGCCGGGCGTTATTGAGCCGTGGAAAGGTGAAAAATAGACTTTAAAATTAGAAAATTACTTTAAGTGTTATATTTTTGTCTTTACTAAGTGTTTTGATAATAGATATATTGAAATATTACGTTAAAATAGTGGAATTGTGTTATACATTTGGACTAGTGTATCTGATGTTCAAGGATTTTTTTTCACGTAGGATTTGGATTAATTTGTGAATGACCAGGTACAATATTTTGACTTATTTAGCTTAACAATGATATATTCTTGTTCATAGCATAAGAAAATGTTTCACGCGCCTTTTGATTTCGCCTATAATTAGGTTATAAATCGTATGTGGGTGATAAGCTAAGCCAATTATACCTTCTGCGATTGGGCTCTATGTAGAACTATTAATAGTAATCAGTGATATTCTTTGTATATCATAATTTGGAAAGTATCTGTTATTCTAAGTGTGAGCTATTTTTAACGATTTCCAAAAGAGGTAGGACCGTGAATCCCAAGCTAGCGACGTGTCTAATGGCGCTGACGGGAGGATTTCGCGCGCGATTGTGACGGATTCGTGGCATTTTTTACGCCAGCTGATTCACCTTTCTACTCATTTTTATGCAATTAAATGATTAAATAAGAAGTCTTCTAGATATAAAATTAAGAAATTTATTATTTTTACTTCGAAAAGTACTATAAAAGACCTCTAGAAAATCTATCTCCCGCCAACCTGCAGGGGGCACGCTGTGTTCATTTTGGTCAAAAAGAGTTGTTATTACATTTTCATTTTTACTGTTATGAGTTTTCTGCTCTCAATAAACACTTGTTGTGTAATATAATGCAAAAAAATTTATGAAATAAGCTCTCTACTACGGTTGTCAATTCACATAACCCTATTTGCCGTTTGAACATGACATGCGGTAATATTACCTCATTAACTACAACTTTTCTTTGGATTTCTATACATTATGTTTTATATACTGATAAGATATTATGTTTTAGACAGTGGAGGTTGTACCTACTGAACTATATCTCTCAATATGGCGCAAGCAGGGTATGTACAGCTGATCAAAGTTAATATCATTTTGACCTTGGTTGACACTGTTTACTAACAACACAGTCTGTTTTAGTTCTTCCTGTGAAGCTAATGAAAAGCGTAGCAACCTGAAAAGGAAGAGAAATTCTACTGATGATGAGGTACTTTGCTTCTGATAAGACTGATAACAACTTTCATAAGATATCAGTGTTTGATTTATGCATTCTTGCAGGTGGAGAATATGCCACCCCTTAAAATTCAAGCAAATTTGGCTGAAGATTTAACTGATCAACCTGCGCAAAATGTTGTTGTTGAATCTTCCTCTTGCTCAAGTGATGAAGATGAACAAGACCAACCAAGGAATGTTTTTGCAGATATTGACTATAGTGCAGATAGTTTCTTGAGCCCACCAAGTTTACCAGAACTTCCAAACTGTGTGCTTAGTCCTTTAGAGAATGTTGCAAGAGGTGATTCAACCCCTCATTCTAACAAAAGACCATGGTAAATAACTGTAACATGTTTTATTTATTTTTATAAGTGGATTTGAAATGTCCAAATGTTTTTCTTGCTATTTAGGAATTGTTAATATGTAATTTCCTATTCCTTTACAGTTCTAATAAAACCCACTGCCCTACACCCCCTAAACGCAAGTGTCCTCTACCAGGTTTATCCTGGGCTGATCCCACTGATGTATGGAGGAGTATGTGTGAATGTGATACCAGGTCCAGCATGAAGAAGAACCCAAATATGTTTGACAATCATTCTAACCTTCAACCGAGGATGAGAGCAATATTACTAGATTGGTTGAATGAGGTAAGGTTTTCATATATTAACTTCCCTAAGTAATACATTTTAGCCTTATTGTGTTATCATGTCATGCATATTTTGTTCAATGTATTTTGATATAGCTTATTGTTTTCTTTTCAACATTATCATTGTAAGTATAAGATTACTCATTACATAAAATTTAGACTTAATATAATTAAACAATTATTGTTATGAATTCCTTCCAAATTTAATAATTGATTTGGAAATTTTAAAAAATAATCAAAAAGTAATAATAATAACAATATAAACTACTGGAAATGTAGATATTATAAAACTTGTTAATATATGTCATAAATTTTTTCACGCTTGCATCTTAGGCTATCTAGGTAAGTTGTACTTTATATATGTAGTTATACATCCTTAAACGTTTCTTTAATGATTCAAATCAGTACTAAGAAATATTGGCTGTATAAAGGCTTTGCAGTTTTAATATATATATATATATATACTCAAAACCGTACCCTATAATATATATATATATATATATTATAGGGTACGGTTTT
>JANCMC010000001.1:1811093-1823825 GCA_024363005.1 Charaxes varanes
AGTAAAGTTGTAAGTATTGTCTCAAGTATATATGAAAATGCGAAGTATAGCTTGTGTTATATATGAATATTGTTAGGATTTCAGCGGCAGAGATAAAAATGTGTGTGTTTTTTACAATAATTTTCAAGCCTCCTATTTCGCGATAATTATCAAATGGAAGGACCATTCACATTACAAAATATTGTGTAAACTTGGCGTTAGTAATATGCTAGTCCAAGAAAAAGTATGTAAAGAGGCGACTTCGGATAGTTTTGTATTGAAAAGATATTTTCTTACAAAATTATATTCTATCAAACAGTTACCGCGACGGTGTTGAGATCACCTCTACGTCGGAAGAAGATCGTATATCCATAGTTCGTACGCGCGCAGAACGTGGTTGTTACGAACTCGTCATCTCAGACGTGTGCGCCGAGGATGCCGGCCTTTACTCCTGTAAGGCGAGCAATATCTACGGAGATGTTGTCTCTGAGGCGAAAGTAACTGTTGTCGGTAAGTACTTTTCAGATTCCTATATTAAACTGATAGGTATCGGTTAGAGAAACCGTTTTGGTTCCCTGCTGCAATTGTGCAAAGGTACAATTCCACTGACTGAATATACGACTCCCTAACGCTATTGATTCATATGTATGGGATTTTTTTGTCCAGTGTCATTGTTAGTGTAAGCTGAAAGCAAACTATCGATAGAATAATGACGCCCAAGTTGGAGCTTTTTCACGACGTTTGTTCTACATAATATATGTTGTAGTGATATTTCTAAGCGCCCGAAATTAACGATCGACATACATAAGTCTCGTTATACATGGATGTTTGGATTGGCTCCAATTTTTGTTTATGAAATTGCTTTACACTGTATGCAATTGGAACTGAAGTCATAAGTTCGTGACCTAATAATGTAAAGCTTGTTTTATATCATAATGCTGTAAATTAGTGTCAGATTTTTTTTGCTACACAACTTTTATCAAATTTTGTCTACTAGTTTATTTGGGACCACAGTAGTGATCACCACCACGAGGCAACCACGAAGCGCGAGGGCATTACCTATCTACCTTTTCTTTAAACCCTTCATCATTTTTTGATCGCTTGGATTGGATTATACCAAATAAACAAAATTCTGATATGTTTCTAATAGTGAATTATATTTTCAACTTACGTAAATGAGTATTGACCCGCGGTGTATTTTTTATTTTTATTCGCTGTGAAAATGTAATAACGCGAACTTCCAATGTGCTCATCGAAGGGGGTACGAAAGTGAATGCACCAAATGTATCCCTTATTCACTATAGATTAACAAGTACACTGCAACAACACTCGCCTTAATTCTAAAATCGGACAGATAAGAGTAGAAGATTAAAATAATACAAAGGGTATAGACAATTGTCTATTCTACAGAGACGATGATAGCCAACTCATTGAAACAGATCAGACGTTAAAGAGTCCACAGAGATGACAACAATTAATTATAGAATTGCACAGATACCTAACACTGACCTTCCGTAACGTGCCAAGGGCCATCTAAAAGTATTATATGGCTGGTATTAAATGCATGTAGTCCCCTTAGTGATCCTAACCTGCGAACAATAATATGATTTCCGATATAGATGATAAGAACATTTTTGGTGAACTACTGCCGGGTGGCGAAGGTCTTTTAGCCAAGGGTGAAAAACCATCATTTGCTTGGAAGAAGGATGGCGAGGAGTTCGACCCTGAAGAAAGGTTCAAGGTTAGTGAAAGTTCTTTATTTTTCATTTATCAATTTAAGTATCTCAAACATTTATTTTTTTTTGAAAATGAATATAAAAGAATACAGTTACATGAGTAAATCAATTATTACCCCATTTTTATAGACTGTTCCAAATCTTTTTCTTTTTAATTAAGTTACATATAAATGAAATAATAAATGAAATAAGTTTTAGTAAACAATCATCTCGTAGGGCGCTAAAAATAAACATTGCTTATCGCATTACAAGAGCCGCCTGTCGCCCTAGCCTAGATAGCTGTACATCTAGCATTCTTTGAATCTTTTAATTGATAGTACATGAAAGATGCCAGAAAAAGTTTTTTTTTTTTAAATAGAAACAAAGATATGAAATTTAAAATTGTGTCAATAATGTGTTTGTATGATAGCTTTAAATAGCTTGGTTCATTTTATTCTACGTCTAATTAGCCATAGACTAAACTTTTTGCAGCACATTTATATGACTGTCCATTTCACGTGATTAGCGCACGTTGTTAAATATTATTTAACTAATTTTTTTTTCTGTCCATTTATTTTATACTATCAATACCTCTTCTAAAACGTCATCAATTTAATAGTACATGAAAATGTAACACACATAAATCTTTTTTTTTTTATTAACCTATTGTGTCCCACTGCCAGGCAAAGGCCTTCCCTCTCCTAAATCATTCTTACCTATTCATGACGTCGTAAAATCACGTCTTTCCCGCCAAGCCTTCTCGCCACCTTTTCCTCGACCTATCTGGCCATAAATAGAGCATCAGAAAGCTCTTAGGGGAAAAAAATAAAGTCTTTGTAAAAAAAGTCAATGTGAATAAAGAAGACTGGGCAGATATTGAATTTGATTTTGACTTTTTTTCATAAGGTGTTGCTGGGAGATGACGAGGATTCCCTGGCGCTGGTGTTCCAGCACGTGAAGCCCGAAGACGCCGGTCTCTACACGTGCGTCGCAAAAACAAGCACCGGCAATATCTCCTGCTCTGCAGAGCTTACCGTACAGGGTAAATTTAACAATGTTTAATATTACTAATTTGTTTCGCAATTCCTATAATCTTATATATATTATAGGAATTGCGAAACAAATTATTAATATTAAAGATAATAATCTTCTATGTCTAGTACCACAGACCGCTTAGATTGCAGAGGATTTGGCTGTGGGGCGAGTTAAGATGATCGATTATCGTCTGACGTCATCCTCAGAACCCCCTCAATCTCAACAATATCACGACTAATATCACTGAGTGACATTATTCGGACCCCAATTTCTTTACATGCCTTCCGTTTCGAAATACGGAGGAGGTCAGATATCAAATATAAGTCAATTCTAGAATGGGTCACCCGTCTAACGACTCGCCGCAGCAAGACATATTTAGCCTAGCGATCGACTTAAGTGCCGACCGATGATTAGTTCACGACCTCCTGCAATTCCTATAAACTGTGTGTATATAAAAACTAAATCTTTTTCTTAATAAAAGGTCACTTCTTTCATGAAATCTCGGAAACTTGTAAGTTCGTTAAGTCGCAGTTATTTCATTTAATGTGTTTAATTTTATTCATGGTTGTTTTTTTTTTTTCAAATTTTAAGTGTATATAAACATTCTCAGATATAGGTTCAATTGATGGTTGTGACCCCTTCTAGTCATAAGAAGTTTCATTGTTACGATATCGCGCCATTTGGTTCTGTTGGTTGCGACGTAAATAGCATTATGTATGATTTGATCCACCTAACGCTTCGGGCTACGGCGACCAGCTTCGGGCTTCGGGCTTTTTCCGACGTGGGCTACGACCACTGTACAAATACTAGTAAATATACTAGTGTGCTAAATTAATTTTTACTAACTCAGGTGCCGTCAACTTCTTGCATCGCGAACCGCAGAAACCGGAACTAGTTATCGAACACAAGGAAGCCATTGTGTCGAGCGGCGGCTCCGCTATGTTAGAGCTGGTCTGCAAGGGCTACCCCAAACCTTCGGTCGTCTTCAAACACGATGGAAAGATCATTGAAGCCGACACAAGGCACAAGTAAGTTGAGGCATGAAATTATATTAATACGAGCCATTGCTAAAATTAAAACTATGTTACCACCCCATTAGCCCATGTATACAGATAATTAATCTCTTTATTACATATTATTCATCAGCGCTTCTAACTATTCTAGGTTCTTGTACGAGGACGACGAAAACATGTCTTTGGTGATCAAGAACGTGACCGCAGCTGATGCTGGTGAATATCATGTCATCGCTTCCAATGATTTGGGCGAAGACACCACCACCATGAACCTTATTGTGAAGCAAGCGCCCAAGATTAAGAAAAAGATTGAAAATCAATCTTGCATGGTGAGTTTAGGCTTGTATGTGTTGTTTACCCTTTCTTTAAATATTGGTGGGAAAATAGGTGTTTAAAAAAGTATTGCGCTGTTTTCAAATATTTTATAACCTTAATTTGTTTTTGGTTTATAGGTCGAGTCCACTCATGAAGTAATAGTAGAGGTAGAGGGCACACCGGCCCCAGACGTTAGCTTCTACAAAGACGGCGTGGAGATTAAGTCCTCAGAACGGATAAAAATTGTTAAAGAAAGTGAAGAAATATATAAGATCATAATTAAGGATACAAAGCTGACTGATACTGGATCATACTCCGTAGTCGCCAAGTAAGTAGTTTGCATCCATATAGCTGTAGTGCTAAAGAGTCTTGTAATAGTATATTTTTCGGCTTAAAATAGTATCATCTTTTTCTCCTTAAGGGATTTTCTGTGGACAGGCATTAGCATCAGATAGATATCTCAGTAGATTTATAGTATTATTAGCACTACCAACTTTCCTGCTCAAAAAGATGATTACAGTTCAGTCCTTCCCGTGTTATTGGGACATTTCTGCACACGTTCAGTATTGGATGTCTGTCACCATTAAGAAGAAGACTATACATCTTTATCTATGATACGACACTAGGCAACAGTTAAATGTAGACAAAGACAAAATTTAGTAAACTGTGCCTTTAATTTTTATACCTTTATTATGCAGGAATGAAGTCAACCAATGCTCGGACTTCTGGCAATGGCAAGTATCATCACCTCCTAAAATCACCAAGAAGCTTGGAGGGGATAAAGTCTGCGATGAGAAGGACAGCGTCACATTTGAAGTACGTACTGAAGCTGATCCTGCGCCAACTATTACTTGGTGAGTACCAAAGTACCTGACCTTCCAATAAACGTTCACTTGGCCAAGAAACCACTTTTTTAAAATTATAATTAAGTACTGCGAATTCTTCTTCGTGGACATATAACAATTGCTTAATTTTATTGACTATATGACTTTTTTCTCTACAATAAATGTCTCATATTGCTTAAATAGATTGGTAATTTGAAATAATTTTTCGAAGGGTCTCATAATAAAGGTACTTTACAGGTACAAGAACAAATCTGAGTTAAAGGAATCGTCGGCAGTGAAGATAAAGTCATCTGGTGAGGCGCACTCGCTAGTCATCACATCAGCAGCTAGGGCTGACTCTGGGGAATACTCTTGTGAGGTAAAGTATCAGTATACAATTAAAAGTAGAGAGAGAGAAAGAAATATAAAAGAGATAGTAGTTATATAAATTAGAGTTTCTTGCTGAATCTTCTCTTCGCTCAACTTTTTCGACTCAGTGATAACTTTACAAGCTTTTGATCTTTCAAAAGAACTTGAAAAGTGTATTTGTATAAAGCATCTTCTGATTGGATTTGATTCACAGGTACGAAACGTTCATGGCTCGGCAAGCGACTCATGCGTATTAAACGTTCGATGCGCACCGCAGTTCACACAGCGATTGAAAGACACCACTGCAGCTGAGGGAGATGTTAACGTAGAGTTCACTGTGGACGTTGACGCTTTCCCGTCACCATCCGTTCAATGGTAACTTGAATTGATGTTAAGAATGATAATGATATTCAATTGCGGCTAGATAACTGAATCAAACATTATTGAATAGAAATTTATAAATTTTGTGCCGCAAAAGATGCAGACACATTTTGAATCATTGAACAAAATTACAAGCGAATAACTAAAATAAAATAAATAGTAAAAAGTTTCTATTTTCATTTCGGTTAAAATCAAACGCGCATACTTCCATATGCAGGTACCTTGGCGATGTTGAGATCACCGAGAAAAAGTCAATATACACTCGCGTAGATAACGGCAGCACCCATAAACTTATCCTGAAAGAAGTCACTGCGGAGATGTCTGGCCAATACACTTGCAAGGTGTCCAACGAGCTGGGACAAGATTCGTGCCAGGCTACTTTTACTGTCAATAGTAAGTGTTGAATATTTTAATCTACTATAAATATTTGAAGATTTTGAATTGTCAACCTTTGATTTTTAGAAGTGTTTCTTAAGTTAAATTGAGAATAGCCGTTGGAATATATTTTAAACTTTGATAAACTTCTAACTCCAATTTTATATTTATTAGGAAAGCCCCGTATTACAAAGAGTCTGGTAGACATGACAGTAGATGTAGGACAGACTCTGAAATTGGAAGTAGAAGTGGAAGGATGTCCAGAGCCGAAAGTGAAATGGTATAAGGATGGCAAGGAAGTCACTACTGATGCCAGAATAAAGATCGAAAGAGATACAAAAAGGTACATTGCTTGTAATAATAATCTGCTATCTTACAATTACTTGACATCTGCTAAGTTTTTTCTAACAACTTTTAATTACAATATATTTGATTAATTATTTACGATTTTACGTTGTCCAGGTTAGAAAACTATAACCTGACGGTAACATTAATAAAGGAAGAAGATGGTGGTGAGTACGAAGTTCGCGCTGAAAATGAAATGGGCAGTGTTTCCTCTAGAAGTACGGTCACTGTTCACAGTAAGTAATAATTTATGCTAACTTATGTACTGGAAATTAAAATAAAAGAGACACTATTTGGAACCAAAGTTAGTATTTAACTAATATTTATAAACAATAAAGAAGTGCTATAAATGTTTATTGCAACAACGTTTCTGTTAAAACTTAGATCACATATATTTAATGGAAGCAGTAAAATATTAAAGTGATTTTATATAAATAAATGTGTGCATAGATAGGTGAGATATTATGTAACGTGAAGTTAAACAGTCAACTCTTTACCTACCGGTGTCGGATTCAATTGGCATCATAGTTCCAGTGCAAAATAATTACATTTACACATCAAAGAATGGTAAAGTATTACAAACTCATCAAAACAAACACAATCCGACTGTGGACTCAAACCAGCAGTTTTGACCACATAGGTACGGTAGTAGTTCAAATTAACGTAGTTTGTTAATAAGTAGATAACTACTGCATTGCACGTTTGAATTTTTAAGTATCAAAATGTATTTTAATAAATACATGGTAGTAATAGTTTTGTTAATCCATTGAAGCATTCACTAGACAAGAATGCTATCGTGTGCACACAAACATTTTGCACCCAAACATTCCCGCATTCAACCTTTTCCTGACATTTGTGATGTCATTAATACTTGTTACCATTACCATATTTATTGTTACCATGTTCTCATTGTGTTTAATAGCGAAAGAAGTTCATTCGAGATTCAAAAAAGAAAGTCTTAGCGAAAATGAAGTTGAAGACGGAAACATTTTGAATAATAAAGAAACTCTGAACACTGCGGATACAAAAACTTCGAGAAAAAGTAAAACAGAACCTTTAACAGTGGAGGAAAACTCTGTAGGAAATGAAATAGATATGGGATCCAAACCTGTAGTAGACGAAGAAATTCGGAAACCCATTAAACCTGAAAAATCTCTCACTGAACCCGAAATAGTGGAAGAAAAATCATTCTGGGAAGAAATGGAAGATACGAAGAAATCTAAAGTAGATAGTGTATTGAAAACTGAAAGTAAGAAAACTGCCAATAAAGATATAACAGAACCTGAGAAAGTTGTTAACATAATACTAGCTGAAGAAGCAGATACTACACCAAAATCTGTACAATTTGAAGAGGTCCAACATCCTGTCGCAACTAAACCCAAAAAATCTTATGCTGGTTCGGAAGAAGTGGAAGAAAAATCATTCTGGGATGATATAGAAGAACCAAAGAAACCGGTATTAAGTAATAAAACAGACATTGAAATAAAAAATGCCGTTTCGGTAGTATCAGGAAAAATTATTAAAGAAAACGTACCTGATGAAACAGATGCTTCCAAACCTATAATTGAAGAGCTAGATCAAGCGGCTCCACTAAAACCCCTTAGGTCTTTATCTAAGCCCGAAGAAGCGGAAGAAAAATCATTTTGGGACGATGTGAATGAAGACGCTAAAGTTAAATACGTTAAAAAAGATGACGTCGAATCATCTCCCAGAAAAGCAAGAAAGTCCATAACCGAACCAGAAGTGATTGAAACCAAGTCGATATGGGACAATAATGAAAGTGAGCGGGGTAAAGAACCTGTTGTAGAAGAAATAATTGTAAAACCAGGAAAGGGTAAAAAAGAAGTTACTAAGCCTGAAATGATAGAGGAAGTTCCTGTAGACGAGTCATTAAAATCACCAAAACGAAAATCAATTAAAAAACAAACAGTTAGTGAAGAACCATTGTGTGCCGAAACTGAAGGTAAAAAATGCGCTTGAAGCTTTACAATCAGCAAACAGCTTCTAGATAGCACACTCACTTATTCATAGAATCGCATGTTCTTGTGTTTTTTTAACAAACCAAGTGTGATTTGTTATGTTTAGGCCGAGTTTTTGAAACTGTAACAACGTTCAAGTCGGACGATGATGGTTCAATAATTATGTCTAAAGTAAGCAGCACCCGATCCCATGGCGCCATTATTACAGGTCAGTATAAAGCTTTTAGCCTTCGCTTCTTATGTCTAACTTCTTATTGTGTAAAATTTCTAACTTTCACACAAAATTGCTATTTTAAGTGAATTAAAAATTCTAAATAAATGACGCGACTTCCATTGCATACTTAATCCTACTCAAATATCTCCTAGAAAATTTAGATATAATAATATTTTAACTGTTAGGTCCAGCCGAAACGCGCACTTTACACAAAATGACCTCGAGCACTGTATATTATGATGATGATGATGATGAGTATGAGCGAAAAATTGTTAGACCAAATAAACCACACACAACTTCATTAGAAGTTGAAGAAATAGCCAGTCACAGTTATTACTTAACCGAATTAGGCTATTACACAATACCTGATCATATAAGAAGAGGCGTCTATGGAATAATTGAAGAACCGCATTCTGATTCTGATACTAGTTCTAGACACGGTAAACAAATAGGAAGTCGTACTATATCCATTAAGTCAGCTTCTGAAGATGAAATGAGTTGGCATAATGATTCACTTTCTCGTGAAATTTCTATTGAAGATTTATCTAAATCTATATTCGACATAGATGAAACCAGAAAAGTGTTTAGTAAAGACTCCTATGTACGTGAGTCTTCATTTAAAGAAGATTACTTTACTGATGAAGGAGGTGAGGAATCACTTATTTTAAAAGAGAAGAGTCATAAGACATTTGAAAACGACGTCACAGAAAAACTTATACACATATCTAAAGAATTTGACAATGAAATAAAAAATTTCGAAAATAAAATAGATGATATTAAAAATCGCATTATACAGGAACTTGTTTTATGTCCAGCTGAAAAATTAGATAATATTACGAAAGACGTAGCAGAAACTACCGTAGAACGTAAGAAAAAATCAAATAAGGATCTGTTTAGTGTTAAAGAAGAAGTGGACGAAAATATTAAAGAATTATTGAAACGAAGTCAGAGACAAAGGAGCATATTAGACGATATCCTTAACCAAGAAGATGAAAAAGGTAATAATCAAGTAAATAAAGTCTAATACAAAGGAACATTGACGCGCGCGGCTAAGATTGACAATTTAATTAACGCTAAGCTATTTTCGACAGAAAAATAACATCTTTTCCATGTTGCTTATGACTATTTCGAATATTAAAAATGTTTGCCATAAGCGTCTAACTTCATCTGGTGTTTTCTTCTCAAGTAATTCTATAAAACCAATGCGAGTATAATATGTATTTCGAAGAAAATGACAGATATTTTAATGTGATCACATCGTCAATTTGATCTTACTAATACTCTATTGTACATTTGTTTTAGCGCGCATGCATAATAACATTTCCTTCTGGCATACTAATAATTGGGTCCCACTCCTTCGAGGATTTGAACAGCTACGACGGTGTAACTAAGGTAAATTTTATGGGAACTATACGCGCGCACGATAATTATGCTTTTATGTGTATTAACAGACATACAAATTTCTACAAGATTGAAATGGTATGTATCGTCGCAAGTCACAACCCAATACTGAATCTGTCTTTACCTCCATCAACCATTGGTAAGTTTACTTTTCAGCTGGAATAACTGCTGTAAATATCGCAAGGGGTGTACATATATTTTGTATTATTCTTGCGGCTTCAATATTTTGCTTCAGTACTGTATATTGTTTTGTTAGGGATACTGATGATCTACAAAATACTATTTAATTTTATTCTATAAATTGGCAGCAATATTAACCTTTATAAAGATCCTTGAAGTTCTGTATTGAGGTAAGTTATATAAATATAGTCCTTTACTATATTCTATCTATAATCGTTGTTCACAATTGTCCTTTTTGTGGATAGAAATAAACAAATGTTTTGTTATTTGTCTTCCTCTTTACATAACTTCAGTATTTTGAGAGCTTGATCTAACAAAAAAATCATTTCTTAGATCTAATTTTCCTTCATATATTTTGCAGCACCCCCCAAACTTAAAGAAAGCACATTGAAGGATGGCCACGTGTACGAATCCCTTCCATTAGTATACACTGTTGAAGCTTCCGGCACTCCGAAACCAACAGTTCGTTGGTTACACAATGGCGAGGAAGTAAAACCTGGTGGCAGAGTCCACGTTACCAATGATGGAGATATATATAAATTGGAAATAGATGCTGTGGATTTGAAAGATGCTGGAAAATGGCAATGCGAGATCGTCAACAAACTCGGCACCCAGACACTTCAAGCAGAACTATCTGTTTCACGTAAGTATTTTAAAATAGTAGTAGAAAATATGAAGCAATATGCAACCTGAAAGGCTCTCCATATATGATTTTTTTTTAATATAAATACTTATTATTAGTAAGCGGAGTAAGAATATTTACATATACGTTCTTTACGTAGTCATGAGGTAGTCACATGCACGTATCAGGCAAATAGCCAGCAGACACCTAAACATGTCATGGGATCTTAGATGGATATTTCTTTGTATAGCCGAATCGGAGTTACGCAAGCCCAAGTTTACATCGCCACTAGAGGCACAACGTGTGATGCAACGCGAGCCGGTAGCTTTGCAAGCGGTATGCACAGCCGACCCCCTGCCGCACGTCGCCTGGCTGCTCAACGGCAAGGAGCTAACCCCTGACGCCACCCTTATCATGGAAGCCGATAGCAAAGAACTAGAACATGGCCTGAAGGAATGTGTTTTTACCCTACGTATTCCCACAGGCGAGTAATGAATAGAATTTTAAATAGATATAAGAAAGTTATAATTATATTTACTGTTTATTAAATTTAACACATTTTGTAGCGTTCCATGTAGCTTAGCACGTATTACTATTACAAGAATACTAAACAATGATGTATAAAAATATTTTCATAGGTCGTCACACTGATACCGGCGAATATACTATCCAAGCTAAGAACCAATACGGTGTGGGCGAGAGTTCAGCCAGACTGGACATCATACTGCGGCCTGAAGTAGAACCCCTTAAGGACATTACGCCTCAGTTATCCATAAGCGTCGCGTCGATCGCGGTGGTCACTCAGATAAACAGCCTAACCATTTGTTATATAAAAAAAAGTCAGTACATTAAATTTGACTGGGCCGTTGGCGCAATGGGCAGTGACTCTGCCTTCCGCTCCGAGGGTGGTGGTTCGATTCCCGCCTCGAGTCTGGGTGTATTATCTATATGTATATATTTGCTAAAAATATTTGTGTATAACAAACGACTGTTACTTATAACACAGGCATTAAGTTGTCTACCTTAGGAACAGACTTCCGTGTGTCATATAGTCCTGTATATTCATTTATTGTTCTTTTATTTAATGCAATGCCAATAGATTCTCTGTCATATTATAAGTTTTAATCTGAAGTAACTGTAATCCGTGACTTCGCCTGCGTGATTTCTGTTATTTTAAAAATTTTGAGGGGTGTTTTGTACAGAACCCTAATTTCTTTTCTAGGAGCAAATTAGCCTACATTATGCATTGTAAACTGAAGAATCTAGCAGCGAAAGTCCCGTCCAAATCGGTCTAGGTGTAGGTGTCGCTATAGGTGTCTTGTATATATATATATACATACAAGACACCTATAGCTAAATATAAAGTATATACAATTAGTAAAAAAAATAAACGTCGAACGTTACAAACAGATCCTTCAATTATATTAATATGTATATACATTACAGTAATTACAGTCCAAAGACGTACAAATTCTCAGGAGATTTCATTGAAATTAATTGCCACAACATTATGTGTCTATAATTGTTTTGATGTGCATGCAAAATCTACATAAATATAGTCAAGGTTAGGAATTATACAAGTTATTAAATAATGAATAGCGTTACTTCATGAAAAACAAATCACAGAGTCAGTGGCGTATTTGAGAATTCGGCGCCCTGGGCCATTTCCAGCACCCCGTTCCGGTATTATATCCCGTCTCACAGATTAACGGAGAAAGAAAAAAATTATCATAAAACAAAATCCAGCAGATTGCCTCATATCTTACAACCAAATGTGTTGCAGTCTTTGTTAATAAGGTAGACCCTGTTTTTTTTTTTAATTTCTTCAGGCATATAGAGTTAAAAAAGGAAATCGTGGCCTAATCAGTAGTCGGCATTTCAGTCTATTTGCTAGGTCTCGCTGCGACCGGGTGATAAATGGGTGATCCATTCTAACATTGGTTTATATTTGATATCCAACCTCCTCCATGTTTCGGAAGGCACCG
>JANCMC010000001.1:1851998-1864592 GCA_024363005.1 Charaxes varanes
GTAGTGACGCCAATATCAAAAAATATGGTTTAGAATAACGAATAAAACATGTAACAAAAAAAGAAAAAAATTACACATATAAGAAAAAGAAATGTAGAATTTATTCTAGTGTTTAAATATTAAACATAATCTGGCTATAGCACAGTATCAAAGTAAACTTTGAACCAAAAGCTAGCTCCTCTTTCTTTTGTATAAAATATTCAGACAATGTCGGCGCTGATAGCATTCTAAGGCACTATGGGAGCATTGAACGAATTATCTACTATTTTCTTGGATAAAGTTAACACGAATCTCGTGTATGAAACACATGAAATGACGCGCGCATTCGTTTTTTGAAATGTTCTATATTAGAACATTTCAAAAAAGGAATGCGAACGAATTTATATTAAATTGTCGTGTTCTTTATGTCGCAGCTAGATATCTTAATTTTAATGATCATTTCAATGATCATGTAGTGAGGCCGGGGACTTTTTTTAGCTGCGCAAACTTTTATAGCACTTTGTAGTTTTCAAGGACAAAAATGAACAAACACTTTGAGCTATGTCTGGCCGCGGCATTATAAATTAATGTTCTAATATGAATTGTCAAATAGAGAATTCGTTTAACTAAAACTTTGAAAAAGTAAATGTACATATTTGTCGTTAGCAAATTGTCAATGGTAGAACGATTTCAATAAAGTGAGACAACATTTGCGCGACCCTTTCTTGACCGCAAGTGTTTCGCTCACGATTTAGAATATGTAGGAATGGTTATTTGTTTGGGCCGAACGATCACAGAACTACATGCCATAAATTATTCAACTAGATGCGGCACGCGTGCGACGTCCAGTGAATTTTTGTTTAATGTTTATACAGTATTACCTCTAAGATTGGGTTTTTGACGTTTTTCTCATTTAGTTAACACTTTGACATCCATACATCTATGAATCCATAACAAGCAGGAATAACATAAATTACTATTAATGAATTCGTATATAACAGACAAAAATTAAGTGAAACATATCTCAAAAACAGTCATCAAAGCATTCAACGCAAATTTCGCACTGAAGTTGAAGGTAAAGTATACCTCTTAGTAGATCTATGAGACCTATGTGAGCCTGGAAGCTATCCTCAATGAAGATGTTTTATTCATCAACAGATTTGAACTTCTCTTTTTCAATCATCAAAACCTTTGACAATTAGGGCCTTATGGTGCTTGATCGAAAGGGCTGTGACCCATGGCTCGACCGTAGAGATGTATCGGAGGCACTTTAATATACCCAAACTGTGCTCCAACTTTTCTAATAAAATCGGGTATGCAATCCACCAAAGGTTAGAACAGCAACGCTGTACCTAATTACACCAACAACAAATACTCTATCTGGTCAAATATGGCTATAAAGGTATATATAGCCTCACCTGACTCATATTAAACCTCTGTGCTGTAAGATTAAACCGCTGTGAAAATAAAACTCGGGTCGGTCGTGTTTACGAGTGGCTGTTTGCACAGAAAGATAATGTTTGCCCGTAGAATAGAATACAAAGTAAATAAAACGCAAACTGCATTCGATACAACTGTTCTCGATACGAGCCAGCTTGTTACACATTAAACATGCAACGATTACTTCAGACGCTTTGTTTTTTCACTCTTGTTGGTTAACTTAAATATAACTCCAGTGTTCTTCATCATTGCTTGTAATAATTAACAACTTTCTTTGAACTGTATGTTAGTAATAAAATGAAAATTCTACCCATTAAGCACTTCCTTCAGCAAAGGTTTCACTACAACTAGTTCTTCAAATCTACGTTCCTCTAAGCCTACATAGAAAGAAGGTGGAAAGTACTGTCACAGAAGATACCCACCTGTTAAATTTCTTACCTTATTGGTGTATTGTCGTATCCTCGCCTGTATCAATCTGAGCTAATGGAATTAAGTCTAGACTCCTGTCTTATGGACTAAAGTGATTAATCATGCTTTTAAATTCATTTCAGTACTAGTCCCACAGATTATAGTAGGTGAGGCCGTGATGTTCAATTTATAGTCAATAAAGCGTTGTGGGGATCAATTGGATTTTTTCTCTTTATGGCTTAAGCGGGCAAACGAGCAAATTTATCACCTAAGTGATCATCGTCGTCTATGGACACCTATAGTACCAGGGGTACTGATAGTGCGCTGCCGGTTTTTGACGAATTTGTTTATCTGCCTTTTGAAGATCTGCAAGTTTTATGATTGATTGCCTAGATTAGATGGATTACGTGGATTAAGTGTAAAAACGATAGAAAAAAGGTACAGAAAGATCATGATGTTAATAACGAAATTAATCTCGCGTTTGAATATTTGAGAAGCGATGAGTGGACGTTTTTTTTACAATTTTGTGGCTTCTCCATTTTCTTATTTTACGCTGAATTCGTTAGATTTTTGAAATGTAAAATTGTCTCCCGCTCAAGCCAGTTTATCTACGAGTCCTATAAGGGCCCTCAAGAATCCCGCCTTTATTAGGAGATCGTATTTGTGATGGGGATACAATACAAGGTGCAAAGAATGTATGGTTTTCTGACGCGCTTGATTATTGCTCAAAATCCCCTCATGGGCTCCCTACCATTACCTCTAAATTCAAACATGCAAAACGTGGGTGCTTAAAATATTAATACGGTTTAACAGTTAAATGAATCGTTTTTACAAGTTGAACAGCTTTATCGCAGGCTGTTTCAAATTGTCAAAGTTTCTACACCGAATCGATTATTTTACAAAGTTACAATTAAATTACAATATTCAATCGTAATATACGTAAATTAGATGTTTCCTTTTGTAATATAAGGAGTTTTCCTCTCTTGTGAGATTGTAATCAAAGCTGTTTATGAACATTGCTTGATTGATGGCTCTTCGGCAAAGTTAAAGATATGGGGGCCGGATCTTTCTTTGTCATATATTATTATTACTATCCTATATTATTAACTAATCCTTTTGGCAGTTAAGGGCCACCATCGTTAAAAAATAAGATGTTCGCGGGCCAAATGTGTAAAAATATATTTTGGAAATAGGTGTCTATAAAAAAAAAACGAAAACGAAGCCCGTACGATGGTCGCACCAGCTGAAGGCGAGTCTGAACACGGGCATCAGGAAAGCGATCTGGCTGAGGATAGCCGTAGGTGAAAAAACCTAGCAGGAGAGGAGAATCGGAAGCATTACGATGCTCAGCAATGAGCAACCGGCTTTAGCGGTAGGAGTAGGAGGGAGGTCTATAAATAAGTAATAAACAAAATGGAAATTTTTCACAAAAATCTTTGCGCTCGTGTAATGTAATTGTTATTTAGTTACAAGAATTAAAATGCCCTTTACATAACATTCGCGGGCCACTATGGAGGGGTTGCGGGCCACACCTTGCCGCGCTGCTGCGCTAGAGTTTAAAAAAAAATTATACCCTTTAAAATTTTCACAGATTCTTATTCACTGCACAATATAAAGTCTAATTAGACAAGGTTAACATTTATTAAATCGAATGTATAAAATTCTCGTGTCGCAGTATTTGTTGCCAAGCTCCTCGGAAACGGTTTGACCGTTTCTTATGAAATTTTTGTGTATATTTGGTAGGTCGTAAACACTTTTTTAATCCCCTAAGTGATTAGGGTGATAAGGGACCCTTACGGAGGATGTCATGGGGTACAGCTGGTATAAAATTAATAACTTAAATAATTTTGCTAATATTTAAATAATATATAAAATTATACATTAAGACAATAGTCTCGGGGGTGAAATGAATTTAATACAAACGGTGATAACAAAAACTTGTATAAATTTGCGTAACAAAGAATATTTGTAGGTAAACTAAATGAAAATTACATTAATGTAATGTAAATCTGGCTCACCCTGAACACCTTGTCTTTCCAGATAATAGTACAAACATTCGCCATTTTGAATAAATATTTTAGGACCAAATAAAATTATTCGAACTACATTAGGCTTCAAGAAATATTTTTATAGTCCCAAAAGACTATCATCTGACTTGATGATATTCTTTTATCTATTACGTAAATAATTTCAAAATTTACATTTCAAAAAACTATTATCTATAAAAGCGTTATTCAAATGGAAAAATTCTAAATTAATTTATTTCCTAACAGGTTCCATAGGTGTTAGTAAAAAACTTCAGAGCTAGTGTTAGTAAGAAAAAACTTCACAATTTTTTTTGTGAAGAAGATATTTTACTACGGCTAGAAGAATAAATGGTCATTTGTATACTAAGTTATCGTTCGAATAATCACAGAAATGGCGCTGGTGTAGAATGATTTGACCAATACCCTTCTAGAACGGCGCGGTATAGTATGAATGTGGCAATGAATTGACCAATTACGAAACATTTCAAATTTTTCCTTATACTAATGTGGCGCCCCATGGATTTCGACGGACATTTTAATACATTAAGATGGTTCTCCTTATATTATCAAATATCCATATATTTTACGCTACCCACGTTTTATTACTTACAAATTAATTTGATGACAGATAATGTTAAGGATAAAATTATAATATAATGTCAATTATGATTAAACATGTTTAGGAAGTAAAATATAAGACTGCTATAAAAATATTAAGTATTACTAGAGTGCGTACAGTCTAAAAATGCACTAAATTGCATTATCTTAAAGTGTCAAAGAATTATTTATTGTAACGCTTGTCCCTGTGTGTTTAGCGATTTGAAAGCGTGTATTATAAATCTACACACTATTTTTCATGTAGAGGTGAATATTTTTGGGACCGTGCATTTTTAAACTGAACGCGCTATACTAACATGTCTTGATCCGCCTTATCATTTACACAAAGTTTTGATGAACTATCATACTTATCGCAATGGCCACAGTAGACCAGTTACGAGGAAGAGGTGGCGCGACGACTTGCACGCCTTTGCGGGAAAAGAGTGGATTGGTTTAGCTCTGTATAGAGGAGAGTGGTCTAAGAGTGGAGAGGCCTTTGTCCAGCAGTGGAACATTATAGGCTAATTAAAAAAAAAAATGAGTATCGAGTCGTATTCAAGTGTCTCACCAGTCACCCTGTGTATATCGAAATACATCAACGTGTATATTGCTGATTAAACTAGCCGGGGTTTTTAAAATATTGTTATAATAGGAATGGGATTGCGTGTGAAACAGATAAAATGTGCGAAAACCGTTGTTACTTTTGTTCGTGAAATCCAGGAGGCGTTTAATTACGGTGCGGCCAAAATGAAATGAAAAAAAAAACCCGCACGCGTGCGAATGTGCTAGATGGATTAAATTCATTTATACGTTAAAAACTGTGGAAATATATTGCCTTATATTCAACACTGGTTATTACCCGCGATTTCGTCCGCGTAACGTTAGGTGAAAAGTTTTAGCGTGATGATATATAGCGTATTGCCTTCCTTAATAAATGGGCTATCTAACACTTAGAGAATTTTTCAAATCGCACCAGTAGTCCCTGAGATTAGCGCCTTCAAGCAAACAAACTTTTCAGCTTTATATATTAGTGTAGATACACCAAAAGGTCGGAATTCAATAGTAATTATATTTAATAGATTTAGGTATTATTTTACGAAAGCCCTTTAAAAGCGGGGAAGCATGCAAGACTATAATGATTATTATTGGAACAAATCCACAAGTCAGTTAAAACAATGGAATTATGCGTTATACCTGAAAAGAAAATCGAAAAAAAAAGAACAGTGCCACTCCGGAAGTGACAACTTGAACATACAGAAGTGTCGGTTAAGGTAATGTCGGAGCCAGACATAGCTTCGTTTGAATGATCATGTAGTGTGGCCGGGGACTTTGTGTAACTTCACAAAGTTTTGTAAAACCTTGTAGACTTCATGATAAAAAATGTACAAACACTGAACTATGTCTGGCTCCAGTATAACAGTATTATGACTTCAATGATTTTTTTTCTATCTCGAAAATGCTCAGCGCCTAAAAAGGTTTTCATTTCTAAAATTAAAGGAACCGTAGTACTTTATCATTTATTAATCTGATTAAAAACAAGGTTGTTAGGCATATCTCCAAGCACTACAGATCGCCGGATGGTAGAAATTCGGCCACAAATGTTTAGATCTGCGTGTGGTACGCATATTTAAATATATAGATATAATTATAATATAGATTAAATTTTTCTTAAAATGACATGGTTCTATCTATTTGACAATGAATATACATACATTCGGTTGTCATGACTATGCTTTGACACCATTTTGTAGCAAGATGTATACAGGTGTGTGTAAATCGTTTGTTATTGGTGTGCGTGAGGTTTTATAAAAATATTAGCATTTGCACACCCTTCTCTTTATTCAAAATAACTTAAACCCTCCTCTTTATAAATTATAATTGTGTCAAATTTTATACTTCTCCGTCCGCGCAATTTTCGTAAAATGGTACCGAAAGTTTTCCCTTCAAGTATTAATATATGTATTCCTAAAATTAAAAAAAAATTAATGAATTAATTAGGCAGAAATAAAAGCGCGTAACCGTTCGCAGTTCACACCCGTAGAGTGTTCGGTGTGAAACAATAAAGGCGTATCCACAGCGGTGCGGGCGACGGGCGACAAAAACTTTTTCAATTAGTTGACCAAACCCGACGCGATCGCTTGATATCCCCCCCACTCCTACTGCAAATTAAATTAGTTTCAATACACGGCGACAAGAAACTTACTCCTTTTGTTTCTCGTTCATCTAAATCCATTAACCGTGCCGAGTTCACGATAACCCACTTATTAATTTGTAGTATATTATGTACTTCAGCTTGCTTTATAGCTTTCGCTTGAGGTTTTGCTTGTTTCAAGGGCAGCTGGCTGAGTTTTATGGCGAATAACTATCTAAAAGTTATTTTTTGTTATTTTTTTTGTCGTTTGTACGGAGTACTATTTTCTGGATAAAAGTTACTATATGTTCTTTTTTGTACGACTGGTATATATTAAAGATAAGAATTGGTTGATAAACAGAAAAAATACATAAAACAAACCAAAGATTGAGATGGATAAACCTATCGATAAAAAATTCTTAAAAATTGAAGTAGGGGTGATATATACTTAACTAAAGCTTTATATTGTAAAAGACAATTATTCCAAAAGCACAGCGGGAGACTTCAATCGCATTTATAGTTATAGATTAAAGCTGTGCACATAAATATCTAATGACAAACTTACGATTAATACAGTCAGCAGAATTGCCTCATTAATTTAATCAATTGTTAATAATGCCACGACAAATTCCAATCTGAAATGTGTGATTTATTGTTATGTTGTAATCGCGTGTATTTATGACATAAAATGTTTATTTACGATTCAATAACACCGTAGATATTGAAATTACGTGTTCAAATGTATTCATAACTTCTAGTATATCCGGCCGACACGGCATTCCCTCAATTTGAATGTAGTCAACTTCTGGCTTTAATAACTCGTTTTAAACAATTTAAACACATGTAACTTATTGATAACTTGTCTATACAACAGAAGAATAATCAAAGTATTCTCTCCGATAGATAAATTTTCAATATAGCTTCATTTGAGAAAGCTATTAAGATTCTAATCGATGGTGCGTGTCTTTAATGCGTCAATTTGTATGCGCGCGTGTGATCGCCGCTTAATAGATAAAGCCGCCTACACACTCGTCCGCCACAATCACGACACGAGAGGAATCTAATAAAACGGTTACTCGTAAACGGTTTAAATATTCAAAACACTGCTGGTCTCAAAAGTCATTAATGGACATAATGAGATAATTGAAATTGTATGGCGTAAGAAATTGATTTTATAGTATACGATGTAATATATAGGAAAAACCACAATGTGTTCATAGTGCCCAATCCTTACTTCCTTACTTAATATTATAAATGTAACTTAAGCGATTTAGGTGGGCCAATGTTGCAAGTATATGGACTACCACCAATGGCCGCTGAAGACCAGATAGGCCGAGGAAGTGGCGCGACGACTTTGCGGGAAAAGAGTGTATTGGGTTAGCTCTGAATAGACGAGAGTAGTCTGAGAAAGGGCAGGCCTTTGTCCAGCAGTGCGACATTACAGGCTAATTAAAAAAGGCGATTTAGGCTTCAAAATCTCTGTTACGTTTTCACGTCTAAATCGCTGAACCTATTTGTCGAATTCCGGTATAGAGATAGATTGAAACGTGGCTACTTTTTATCGTGAAAATGAAATTTGAAAACAGTGAAATGGAGATTGAAAACATGTATGAAAGTAGAAGAAAATAACGCTGATGAAGTCGCGAGTTGAAGCTAGATTTAAATATAGGTTGTACGTAGTAGACATAAGGTGTATGTATAAAGTTTAAGTAATTTATAAACATTATTACTGTTATAAACATTAAACATTAGATTTTCTATAACACTCGTGTCAAAAGTATTTTTATTTACGATAAGAAAGTTCGCTGTTGCTGAAAGAAAATAAAACTCATTTCCGAGAGCGAGAAAATGAATTATGTGTTCCGCCGGGGCCTAGAGCATGTTTATTATTTCACCTACTAACGAGGAATTCATAACCCCGAAAATAAAAGCGGACTCGGCACGCGTTGTCTTGCCCGATTATAGTTTGCTATTTTTTTTTATTATAGCGAAAAATATGCACACACACACACATTTATACAAACACACAAACACAAATACGTGCGCGCGCACGTTCGCACGCGCACACTCGCACACTACACACTCCCACAACCACATTTTACGCATAAACTAAAGTTGGTGCATAATGCATTTTGCTTCTTTTGTTTTTTTTTTTATTATTTATAATTTAATAACTAATATAGATATATGTATATCAATGTTAGGGAAGGCATTAACCCCTATGATACGGGCTTACCCAGTTTAGGGGAATTCAATGAACGGTCCACTTACTTTTTTATAAATAAAGATTTCTTATTTCTTTATTACATACATAATTTCAGTTTCAAAGCGACCTGCAACGCCACCTACCGGGTCCAATTTCTCTGCAAACCTTCTACGAAGCCCTTGGAATATATACATTTTCTTACTTCGGCTCACCTGTGTAGTAAGAATAGGGTGACAAAGCTTTCTACAGTCGATTTTTATACATAAACATAATATTAAACTCTTAAATGAATGAATGAACGTATGAATGAAACGTCTAAATTATGTTAGAATTTTGACCACTGGTCGAAGACAAGTCATTATAAATGTAAATACGGCCACCGTCAAACATGTTACGATTGCTCAATCCGCAGAAAGTAGGCAGACATGAGTTATGCGAAGGAAACCGGCTATTAGGCCAGCCATGTTTACGGGCGGTTATGATGTATTGTAGGTCATACCTCAGATAAATTACACCCTACAATATTACTGGTTACATTAATTCGTCAAGTGTGGTCTCCCCGCCCACCACAGCGCCAAATTAAATATAAAGCGAGAGTAATTTAGTTTAAGTGCTATGACCAGGTTGTCGGCATTATAGCATGTTAGACGAGTGTGTGCGTACGAGATATAAGTTCTTCTAACAAATACAGGTTTGATTATGTTATCCATACTAATATTATAAGGAGGAGAGCTTATTTTTAATTGCTTATTTGCATGGAATAGGCTCCAAAACTACTGGACCGATTTGAAAAATTCTTTCACCAATAGAATTCTACATTATCCCTGATGAACACAGTTGAAAGAATATTTTTAAAAAGTAAAGGATCCGTATGAAAACGTTGATAATGTGCTTGCAAAGTCCTGCGGGGCGGGCCGCTAGTATGAACTAAGTGTGTACCTATGTTTTTCTAGTTTACGCTAGATCAACCTGAATATTTTAGGAAATAGACTAATTGGCTCATTAAAAATAACTATTATAGTAAAGTACTACATCTTTTGAGTTGTTCTTTTAAACATATTATTATTTTGTTTCATACGTTGTAGCCGTGAATTAAGAGAGGCTAGCTATTAAGGGTTAACTTTACCAGTTGACCCTTAATATATATAAAATTATGATAAGTCTTCGTGTGTGTAAGCTCAAGATATAATTTGCGATAAACGAATAATAATTTCTGCTGCAAACTGATATCATTGAGCCGGTAATCAATTTTAGAATGATGTCGAGTATTCTAATGTTATAATTTCTGCTTGTATGCCTCTGAGTGCTGATCCGATTATCCACTCCTTCTGGCACATTCACTATGTCTGTACTTATTGACATACAGTAGTAAAATTCCCAATTTTCAATTGTTATTCTTACGATATGGAAATGTGACATGATTTTATGTCGGAATTGCTTCCTTTTAATTTTATCTCAGATTCCAATTTTGAAATTTTCGTTTTTTTAACCAAAAAATTGTACGTTAATATGAAATAATTTATCATAAGCGTTCGACTGTGTAAAGCAAAGTTCCATTTTGCTATAAAGGTGTTCCAGAATGATAATATCATTTGCAGCCTGATATTATTCAGTCGCTAATCCATTTTAGAATGATTTCAAGTCTTGTCATGTAATAATTTCTGCTTGTATGGCTCTGAGTCGTGATTCGCTTATCTGTACTCCTGCTTCTAGGACATTCACTAGGCTCATAAGTTTTCACAATAGGTCACACGGAAGTCACGTTTCTATTTCTGATTTTCAGACGCTATTCCTGTGATGTTAAAGAGGTCTAAATATTTTAAAGACAATAATTATAAATTTATGTTTATTATGTCAAGTAGTGGAGCAGGCAGATATCCGAATACTGATTAATAATGAAGAATTACTCTTGTAAAAGGGCCGCCTTTTGGCTCCTGTAGTGGAAGTAATCTATCTAAAGACCTACTCAAATTCGTACACAAATTCAGACTAGCTGATACTTATGTCTTTGTTGGCATGGAAGAATAAACTATTCAGAGTTTATAGCAGCTTCTATTCTATATCCAGTTTTGTTAAAGAGTATAAAGCAAAATAAAATGTGAACACAAGCTAGCGGTAAGACTGCATGTAATTTAAGCTGATTTATTCTCTTCACATCGAGACCTATTTCGAGTTAGGTAAACAATAACAGTCTAGACTATACACAGGAGTACTAACCGCTGCGGAGGCAACTGCAGTAACTGATTTAGCTGCGGACTATTTACATTCGGCTTAAAGTGGGACCACAGTCACCCACGCTTGTATCGCACACGTCGCTTAAGAGGAAATCTCTTAGCTTAAACTCAACCTTAATACAACACTAGTCAAAAATTAATTTGTCAAATCAAAAATTAAAAAATAAGTCTTCGAAAAGATATCTTATCTTTTTTACTTCTATATTATGGGTATTTTATTTACAAATTTATTGTTTTAATATAATGCTAAGTGACCCTTTGAGGAGGTTGTAGGTTGATCAGTGGTCGATATTTGATTCAATTGCTAGGTTAAGTAGGACTTATTGCGGCCGGGTGATAGGTGTGAGACAAATTCTTATACTGGCTTCCAAACATCCGACCTCCTCTGTGTTTCGGAAGGCGTATAATGGGTCACGATTAATGTCACTGAGTGATATTAGTCGTGAGATTCCAAGGATGACGTCAGATGTCAGTCAGCATCCTCTGCTATCTCTCTCTATCTTAGAAATTGTGCTGTCCTGTGCACTCACAAGTTTTCTAGTTGTGCAGTCGTCTACGAGTGTCAGTAATAATCGGCAATCGATTGTAGTATAATGAGATAAGCAACCTGCTCCATACTCCCGTTTGCAAATGTTCCTGGGTTTGTCGGATCCAATTGCAAACGGGACCGTGACCGTAAAAGCATTTCCTGAAAACTGTAAGCTGATTTTTGTCTCTTTTCATAAAAAAAAATCAAAAACGGATCTTCCCATTATATTTATTTACTAGCGATCTACTCTGGTTTCGCTCGCATGCAATGCAGATATGTATGTATTATACATGTATTTTATGTTTCTGGAACCTTGTGATTAGTGATTTTTGTATTTATTCTTAAATAATACTAGATTTTTACAGGTTTATACCTACAGAGGTCTCATTGTTCACATTTTATGTATCAATTTTATTTGAAAAATAAATATTTTTGTTTCTTGTATTTTTTTTTGTATACACTTGAAAAACCAACCTCTTGAATCACTCTATTTATTTATGAATAAGGTATTAAAATCCATTGCGTAGTTAAAAAAAAATCTAAGCGTACACTAACTTCAAAGGCCTTTGTTTTATACTATAAAGATGATATTTCATAGATAAATAGATTATTTAGGATTTTAATCTCAGTCCGCCGTTTTGAAATGAATCTCAGTCGGTACAACTATAGTCAACTTAATTTAGACGTAATGAAATTTCATGGACGTCATGAATGTGTTTTGATAACTTGCCACGACGTAATCCTCCTATCTCCGCCGCGCGACTACCGTTGACTTATTTTAATAGGGGTGGCGTCTACGTAAAACGGCTAATATTATATTCAAAAATCGAGCGTACAAGCCTTTGTTACCCTACTCCCCTTACGTGGGCGGGTTGATTATGATGACATTTTGTATCGATATTCCAACGGGTATGTTGATGGATTGAGAAGACAATTGACAAAATCCAGTAAATAGCGCTACAGTCGGTGTTGGTTTTTGTCGGGGAGCTTCCAACCAAATAATATTGAGCGGTTTTAGTGGACTGTATGTTTTATTTAAATTA
>JANCMC010000001.1:1961781-1973475 GCA_024363005.1 Charaxes varanes
AATTAGATTCTATTTTAGCGTGATGATATATAGCCTATAGCCTTCCTCGATAAATGGGCTATCTAACTTTGAAAGAACTATCCGTTTCATATATTGCTGTACTGACGGCGGCACAGGGGGCGTCGACGGACATCTTGGCGGGGGCGGTGGTGGTGGTTCTGAGAATCCAGACGGAGAATACTGTCGACTCAATTTCTCGTGAGGAAGAGGCGGAGCGTCAGATTGTCGCGGACTATCCGATCTTGAACTCCCGGCTCCAGAGTCGAGGGCTGGGCTCCCTCTGTGTAGGTTAATTTCGCGCTCTAGGCTTGGCTTTCTTATTAGTTTCGTACTGAGAGCGCTTAAATTACTCGATTTGAGCACACCATTAAGCGGTTCTTGCTTTTTCGAAAGATAATCTAGTGCTGCGTCAAAACGTCCACCTGCATATTTAAGTGCCTTAACAGCTGGATCCTGTAAATAATTTTTACTGGTTTATAATCAATTCTGGAGGCATAATATGTTTATTATAAAACTGCTAACGTTATAATGTTTTTTTTTACAATATAAACCAGAGCCATAATTACTGAAATTACATAAATACAGGATTATAGACTGAAAGTATCAAATCAAGTCATTTATGGAAAATGGTAATGGATAAGAGTCTCAAGTAATTAAAGCCACAATCAGGTGATAGACCCAAACAATGCTCTTATGGTTTACTTACAAAAGCTTTTAGTGAAAAAAATTTGTGGTGAATATGTTATAACATTCAGGTTAGACAATTGCTCCTCTCTAGGGATAACTTTCATGGAATTTATCAAAGTAATATCATTTTTCCTGTATAGTTATATAAAAGCAACTGTATTTTATTTCATTATTTCATGCATTTTAGTCATTAAAAAAAAATGATTTTAAGAAAAGATTTACTGATTATACTTTGTTTATCTATGTAGATTCTGGACAATACAGAGCCAGAATATGTAAATAATAAATATATAACATGTATATGACTGTAATGAAAGTTCTTTATGAAGTAACTACAAGAATTAGTCTTATTGTTGGAACTACAAGTCCTAACAAGCATTTGTATCTTTACAATTTATTCATAACTTTTGTAGATATAACACTGCTCTACAACCCATATAACTGACGCAGTACAATCAACCTATTTTGAATAGTTTAGAAACTCTATTAACAATTTTTTATTAAAATACACTTATTCCTTATATTTTACTATTTAGAAGGAATTAGAATACTAATAAACACAATTATCTAAAAGGTAATTTTCATAATTTTTACAGCCTAAATGTTGTGTAAATTGTGTTGAAAAGAATCTTTATAATGGACTTTTTACAACATAAATTATGAAACAACAAATATATTTGAAAGTTTAACATGTAATTTATTAACTTAAAGAATCTGTTTGTTTAAAATTTAGGGTCATCTATCTAAATGGACAACAGAATTAGTAAAATAAATAAGTTAATTATTTATTTCTAATATCTTCCAATTAGAGAAATAAAATGATTTCCACACTTTTTCTATACACAGCACATTTTTGGAATTTATAATCAGTCTATATTTTAGGAATTCAATAAATATTAGAGACAGACAATTGTGAATGTAGAATATTTTTGCGGGTGCCGGGCTCATAGCGTTGCAGAGGAAAGACCTATGTCCATGCATCAGACATGCAATCCAAAAGTAGGAGTTTAAGAGTACTCTTTAAAGTGGGCACTAACACTCACCAATACTGCCAGTGTTCCCGCCCCTGCCTAACCAATTTCTTATGATCTCTAATAGAGATGATTTAAATGTCTTTTCTAATAATGAACTTTTCAAGGTTGTAGAGTGATTTGCTGGTATATCCCACACTCCCAGTTCTACTGCATATAAGCTGATTTTGTAACCATTTTTGGTGACCTCATTTGTAAAGTCAAACTACTAATTCGTTTATATCAAATCTTATTTGGGGATGTTGGTCTCCCATGGAACTGTAAGGTCTACAAGTACTACTCTCCCTAGTGTCTTTGGAGTAAAGTAAATAAATTTAAACTTACTTCATCGTAACCCAGAGCAATTAGCTGATTAAGAGACTGAGGTAGCACACTCAAGTCCTTATCCAGCCCATTTCCCGAAGACGAGCTGAAGCCAGAGCTAACGCCTGAGCTAACAGTACTGGCCGCAGATGAGCCAGGCGGCTCAGAACTTCCAATGTTAGCAAATGGAAGTAGTGAGTTTCTGATTTCGGCGAGCGCTTTCTGGTTGTACCCTGATGAGCGCGTAGCCGTCTTGCCGGGCGCCGGCGGGTTCATGGCGCCCGCGCCCGAGCGCCTCACCTCTCACCCCACCCCTCCCATCACATAAGCATAACACACCCGCACACACTTACAGTTCCCATTTGTACTCTTTAATTTGCACTAATTACAATAGCCACAAAATGTTTGTTTATCTGTCGAATAACTTTTTTTAATAGTTCACTGCTAGTGACATTGTCTTCTGAATAAGGGATGGGAACACTTGTCCACTGAAAATAAACAGTTATATGGTTAAGCAATATGCCAATAAGAATTATTATATGATTAGCATATAATAATAAATTACTTTTATACGCACGAAACACTATTATTGTTGCAAATACTGTTAAGATATCAATGTCTGTATTGTTTTGGGAAAAGTTTTTGCAAGAATTGTAATACGTAAACAGCCAAATTCTTAAATGAATCTGTGTCTATATCCAGTAGCCAACTCTTTTAACACTCGACACGATTTTCTGACATAGAACTTAGGAATGCCAAAATTGGAGTCAGCTTTGTTAGGATATGTCAGCGATTGCAAATACAAAACGATACTGCTATAATTTGAAAAAATACCTTTTATTCCTTACTTTCAGCAAATCCAAATGGGAATATTAGACGTCATAATCCAGTAAAATAAAAATGCTAGTAGAATGCTCTCACATTACCTATGACATCTTTCTTGCACAGCACAAATTATAATTAAAGAACAAACGTTCATGCATATGCAATATTATACTGAATAGTATATGTTTTAGCCTCGCCGTTAGACTATACTTAACGAATTACGAAAACAAAGAACTCTAAAACACAGACATGCAAGTTGGCAAACCATACAAAGCGACCATTTTGAAGAATTACCACATTCCATAGTGTGTCCGTAAAGTTACGCCGAATGACATTTACGATTAAGTGCGATTTTTTTATATATAAATGATCTACTGAAATGATATACTATTACAAAATTTTTATAACATTATTTTTTATTTACACTTTTTCTTAATAATTATTTTAATAACCAACATATAATGCGCTCATTTATTTATAATTACGATTATTGGTTAATTAACTTATAACACCGGCATTTGGTAGATAAGGTAATTTAAGAAAAAAGGTACTAATAAAACTTTTAAAGAGTGTGTCTGATGTTATGGATTCTAATATTTTAAAGTACATTTCGAACGAACTTTGGCAACATCAAATCTTAGTATTACTTAGTCTATAATTATAATAGTCATAGTTTCACAGGTAAATCACTACATTCACTTCACTAGATCACTGTTGTCTATGGTTACATGTACTAAGTTTACAGCAATTTACCGTAACCTGAAAGGTGTAATTTATTTTTTAAATATTAATTTATAAAATCTTATCGGTAGAATAAGTAGGTCAAACAAAGTATGAAGAATACACTCATGTAAATACATAGCTAAGAGACGTTAAATACGTATTGTCTAAAATGTATAATGGTGTATTAATTTCCATTTTACTTTTTTTACCATTAAATGTTGCACCTGAAGAGAATTCAGTGTATGAATATGGACCTGATAATTTGAAGCAACAGATAGAAGATTTGGACGGCAACTTTGTAATGTTTTACGCACCATGGTATGTGTTTTTTATACATCCACCTAAAATATTGAAAATATTTTCTGTTGATACCACTATAATACTAGATTGAAATGTTTCTGTTTCTGATAAAGTTATTAATCCGATCGGAAGATAATACACTCAATGTTTTCTTTAATCATTCCTATATAAATAAATAAAAACAAAAATAATAATTGATATTGAAATCAATTATTACTTTTGTTGAACTCTATTCTATAGTGTAGGCTATATCTAGAAGTAGATAAGAAAACTGAAAAACGGTAGTGCTGTATATTTTTGGGATTCAAGCTCTTCCAATTTCAAAATTCAAGTTTATGTAAAAATATTTTACTTGCATAAGAAAAGTAAAAAAAATGTTATTAGGCATGTTTGCAATCCGTTTAAAGATTCTGTATAATAAAGTAAATACATTCTAAGTTGGAATATTGATTGGATACCTGTAATTTAACAATAGTACAAAATAGGCATGTAAATAAATTATGTTGTTACTAAATTGTATTAATAACTTATTATATTTATTCCAGGTGCCATCATTGTACTGAGTTTTATCCAATATGGTCAGAATTGGCAGAACTTGTCAACACAAAAGAATCTAAATTTGCAATTGCTCAAGTAGACTGTACAAGACATGTTAAATTATGTCATGAAAATGATATTACAGGTATATTTTTAATACACATTTTTTCATTGAAACAATTTTGTAAAATCGTAATGAGGAGACTTTTAGAATAAAGTATCAAAAATAAACTTCCTATAATTGTAGTGTCCACTGATTATAGACACAAATAAAACAACAGTAAATAGGTACACAGCCCAAATGGCTTGTCTGCTCACTACAGATCACTAATTGTGAATGGCTGATGCCACCATCAACCACCCAATCTATCTTTTACACAAAGTCAGATGTACCCACAATTTAAATGTGAATACATCACAATAGTCATTGTTTTATAAAGTAAAATTTGTTATAACATTATAAACAAAGCAATTATACTTTTTCAGGTTACCCAACTTTATTGTATTTCCACAAAAATTCATTTGCACCTGTAGAATACAAGGGTACCAGAGATTTGCCATCGCTAACTCTATTTTTAAGTGAAGTTTTCACTTTAAAGTCAGAGGTAAAGGTTATTATATTCTGTAAGTACTTTAATAAATGTAGGCACTCTATAGGCAAGTCCTATGGTCACGTTAAATATTTATAACATTTAATTTACAATATTGATGCCCCAGCAAATAAAATGGTGAAGGAATTCCTCAATCTTTATAGGAAAATTAAATAAAATTTGCTGTCTCAGTAGCTAGTTGGTATTGAGCTATAATAGGTTTATTTTGTGTATTATTTTTCTTTTAAAACTTTGCTTTACACAACGAAAACAACATAAATAAAATCTCAAAGATCTAACTAAGTCTGTAGTGTTATAATATGCAATAATTTTTTTTTACATGAAAGGAACTTTAACATATTATTCGTTGGCAGTGTTGCAACAATATGTTTGGTTACATTCATAAAACGATGGTAAAAATATAATTATGTTAATAATTATGGAGAGTTTGTTAAAATTCTTTTATTATTAGTGTACTACAATTGTGCTATTTGATTTTTTTTAGGTTGTTGGTGCAGAACGATCTAGTGATGTCAAATCTTACAGTGGTATGGCATATTTAAATGATCAAAACATAGAAAAGCATCTATCAAAGGGTCAGCACTTTGTTATGTTTTATGCCCCATGGTGCAAAGCCTCACAGGTATGTAAACAGCAATGTCAGGTGGAACTTGGCTGAAATCCATGACATGTATGAAAAACTAAACTTCTTTGCTTAAATCTGCAAATGCAAACGAGAAGAAATAGGTGCAATGCTACAACCTGAAAGCCACCAACAAAGTGCAGCACTACAGTGACTTTCCATTGTGCCTGAATGTAAAGTTTGTCTTCTAAAATTTCCTCTTACTGTCCTAGATCTGTAAAGTTTCACTTCTAAAATCCTCTCTTACTATCCTCATCCATAAAGCTTGACTTCAAAAATTCATGGATTTAAGCAAAGTAATTAAGTTTATCATGTGTTCAGTGGTGATGTCTTGAAATTATTTACTTTCTTACAATCTAATTTGAATTATTTAGTTACATCTGATTTCACTTCAAGAGCCTCTCCCCTGTGTGGTCCGAATTGGCAGTACAATACAAGCACAATGAATACATCCAAATAGGCAAAGTAAATTGTATGGAAAATGAAATCACATGCAAGAATTTTGACATAAAACAGTATCCTTACCTGCTGTGGATATTTAATGGAAGGATCGTAAGTAGAAATGTATATTTTTATCTTTCATTAAGTAAACAGTGTACTTTTAACATTTGGTAATTAGCTTCTAATTTATTAAAAAGATAATAGCAACAAATTATGTATTTTAATTATACTTAATGAAGTGATAAATGATGTTGAAATGTTATTTTAATGATATTTCATTATTTGTTTGCCTTTTTAACAAAAATCTATCTTAGTTAAAAAGACAAAAATAGCTGTATCTCATTGTTGGATGGAGATTTTGAAATAACTCTTAGGTTAGCTGATAGACGACATTGAAATGAAACTGCCTGTATCACTAACTCACTTCAGGCCTAAAACATAATCGGTCAGTTTTCCCTTAAGCATGTGATACATGTGACACCTACATACTTACTTACTGCGATGACGCATAGACCCAAGCTGGATCTTGGCCTCGGAGACCAAGTGACACCACTTCTTGCGGTCCTGTGCCGTTTCCTGCCACTGTGTGGCCTGAAGCCACCTACATAATAAAAACATAATTTAAAATATTTACGTCACTATGTCTGTCTGTTCCTGGTTATCTCCAGGAAGGCTAGAGTTTCAACTGAATTTTCACTGGCAGATATGCAATGTTATAAAGAGTAACATAGTTGTAAGAAAAATAAGTAGGATTCTGAACAAAAACTAACAAAATCATTGAATTTACTCGGACTAAGTAGGTGGGTACAAGCTAATCTCTATACATATAAAATGCTTTGTCTGAATATCTGACTGACTAACAGATCAAGGTATAACCTAAACCATTGATCGTAGAGACCTGAAACTAAGAGGGTATGTTCTTCGTATGATGTAGGCATCTGAACAAAGACGCGGGATGCAGCCGGTATTATACAATATTTTTTATACTTAAATTTAATATATCCATAAAATGTAAGTAGGTTTTCTATACCATAACTGATAATAAATATTTAAGACAAATCTTGGTAAAAATTATTATCCCTTAAATCTGTAGATGGGTGTAGCAGAAGTCACAACTTTAGATGAACTGAAAAAATATGTGGAAAAAATGTTGCTTACTGAAAATCATGATCCAGAAAAATTTATGAAAAAGAAGAAAGTACTGCCTGTTGCGAGGATATCAGAAGAAACGTTTGAAACCTTTCTAGAAAAGGATCTAGTTTTTGTCAACTATTTTGCACCATGGTAAGTTTTCTTTCTATTGCTATTCGTTTTAAAATATGTTTAGAATCAGAATGGACATTTTAGCACAATTTATCAAATAAAAAAATATCTTTTTTTTTCTAAAGAATTTGAAGAATTCACTCTGGGAGTTCCAACAAAAGTGAAAACAAATTGTCAGAGGGGTCAGTAATAGTGAAGTCAAAGTCAATGGTCTGCTGACTGTGAAAGTATACATATAGCAGCTATATGTATGTTTGGTGACGATTTTACTGCAATCAAAATTTTTCCCATATCAAAAAATGTGTGCCTACTGTACCTGAAAAAGTTTTCATGTGAAAATTAATTATTAATTATCTTTTAGGTGTGCTCATTGTATGCAGCTTAATCCACTGTGGATAAAATTAGGCGAAAGATTTCAAAACGAGAGCCGTGTTCTGATAGCTGATATTGACTGTGTTAGGTCAAAGACAATCTGTGAGACAGAAAAGGTAATATGGCATGGTAATAGTTTTTAAGGATTCCTTTAAGTACAACAGCACAAATCCCGATTAATTATTAATTAAAATTCCTAATTAAATATTTTTTCACTGCGAAAGCACAGGTCATGTTGCAAAACCAAACTGAGTAGAAAGTGCCTCTGCATTGCTATTTCAACAACATAAAGTGGTCAATTTGCTGTATAATTTCGATACCAAGGAATATTAAATTTTAATAAGATATTGTGGTTGGATATCGCGTTTTTAATGCAGTTGGACAAAGAAAATGTCAAAAATTGGTAAAATCTTATATAAAACTATATATTTCAGATTCATGGTCTACCAACTTTGATATTATACAAAAAGAAGGAAATTGTAAGTGTCGAAAATGGGCCGCGCTCATTAGAAACGCTCATAACTATAGTAAATGAACATCTCCAAGACACGTCAGATGAAGCTGTCACGACAGAACAACCATTATTGGCCAAAGATGAATTATAAATATAAATGTTTAGGTAAATCAATAAATAATTGTGGTACAAATTCTATATAATTTACCAACAACCAGTTATCTCCCCTCCTTAACCTTTTTTTATCTCATAAATTAAGGCCCTTCAATTAACCCCATTTTTTGTGCTTCTCTTCTAATTGTTTAATTGAGACATCTTCACTTTTTGATGGGATTGTCTTATAAATTGATGAACTCATGAAAAAGCATGATGTATTGTCACGTTTTTCCCAAGCCGTGCGTACAAGCGAGAGCGCGGAACAAGCAATAGAGACACGATCGGGCTTACTGTTCAAATTCGTTATCACATAAAACTATTGTCCAGGAACAGACTACAGATAACGAATATTTATTAAAGAAATAATTATATGACTTGACTAACATTGGTAAGTGACTGCCCTTGGCACAGTGGCAATGACTTTGTCTTCTGTTCCATGGGTTGTGAGTTCCATTTCCACCTCGAGTCTATATATATATATTACATATGTATCTATATATTTATATATATACATGCTTATATTTTTACAAAAAAAAGTAAAAGTATATAACAGGTCTGTTAACTATAAAACAGACTAAGTCGTCTACCTTAGGAACAGATGTCATATATATAGTCCTTATATATGTATTTAATATTGTTTAATTCATTACACCTACTAACTGCCTAGACACTATTAAACTAAATAATTAATAAAAGGTTTCTTTGAAATACAAAATGCGATTAGAGTATATATATTTTTATTTATTCATGAACTTAAATATCTTCTGTACTTACCTTTTAAAATACAAATAAAAAATATTAAAAAAAAATAAAACATAAGAGCCATGAGTTACAATATTTTTTTCTATTTGCTTCTCTGTTTATCAATAGATTGAGCTTGAAAGAAATCTCCATCAGCCATGGTAGCTTGTCTATTGATCTGCTTGTGCCTATCCCGGGATACAATTTCTTCCAAAACTTCTCCATCTCCTTTTATTAACCTGAAAGAAACACACCACTGAGGAGCAGCATAGTAAGATAATGTTTATTCATATTTTATGTAAATCTAGAACCAATAAATTTTCCTTTCATCATTTATGAACCCTGTTATATAGAGCAACCCTGGGTAAATCTTCATTTTCAGAATTATTTAGAAGAAGAAAATATACATAGTGTATCTTGCACCTTCAGTGCAATAAAGTCACGAATAGTCAAAATTGCTAAAAAGAATTAATTTATGCCAAATTCAATATATTTTTTTTCGTAACCTATACCAAAAAATAATAAACAATCAATTTTATAAAGATTTCAAACATACTATAAATAGTTATCCAGAAATTAGACAATATATTAAGCCAAAAAAAAAAACTGAAAAGTCCTCCACAGTAAAATTTAAAAATGTGCTGTTGTGACTTTGCACCGATGGTGTATATATAGATATATGTGTGTGTGTGTAATTTGAATACACACAAATAAGTTTTTTAATTCCTAAATACCTATGTCCAGCAGTGGAGGAAAGGCTGGAGGAAGGAAATCTAAATGAATATATTTTCTTTGATTTCTTAATAAATAGATAGAAGTGCTCACAGGTTAAAATTCAAACCCAAAAAAAAATTTATCACTTCATAATATGTAAACCTAAAATAGGTTTAGGTAGGTTCCATCTTCACATCACAATTATATTAATCTTAAAAGACTTTATATTAGAAAGATAGAATAACCTGTATCTGCCAGTCTCTTCATCATGAACTCTTCTCACCACACTTTGCCGTTTTTCCCATTCTTCTTTGGTCATTGGGGCCATAGCTTTAGATCGTTCCATCAATTCTGGAAATTCATTTAGCTGACATATTATACCATAAAGTTTCAGTTTATCAGAAAAAATACCTTTGCATAGGTACTTTTTATATAAAAATTTTACGTTTACCTAAGGGAATATCAGTTGATACTTCGCTCTTTTGAATTTCATATTCGCGACTCGCACTCTTTTGCTCACGTTTCTTTTTTTTAAGTTTCCTCTTTTCTTCTTTCAGCTTTTTCTTCAGTATTTTCTCAGTCCTTCTTTGTTCTTTCTTTAACTTTTTTCTCAATTTCTTAAGCTTTCTCTTCTCTCGAGTAGATTCTGATTCAGAGTTGCTTGATATAGAGCTATCATCGGACGACGTACGTCGTCGTTTTTTCGATTTTTCTTTTCCCATCATTTACTAACCACCGTGAATGATTATATTTTTAAATAAAGGAAGAACGAATACTTAAGAATTCTTTTTTCACTACAATATTTTATTAAAGGGATTTCCGTAGTCCGAAAGACATGTTAAATTCTACATTTGTGCAACCAGCGATAGAATACTTATGTCAAATGTCAATAATGTTTCAATGTCAAGGTCAGCTCTAAGTTTAAATTCAACCACAGACTAGCCTAGAAATTAGATTTATAAACATTGATGTGACGACGGCACTACGACGCTTGTGCCCGTTATCATAAATTTCGTTTATCTTCCATTCCATCTTTTAACTCTTATACGTTTGAAGCAAGCAAAGTGAACATTGACAGCATAGCTCAATGAAATAGCTATCCTCTAGTTTCTACAACTCTTAATATTAAAATTTTCAATATTTCTGGTTACAAGGCTGCTTCAATAAGTTACATGCTTTGGAAAATTCTAAATATAGAAATGCTTATTGCATATAATCATTTCTGAGAAATGATTCAGATTTATTTTTATATACTTTTGCCACTTTTATATTCAAATATTAGACACTTCAATATTGTATATAATAATGTATAGTTATTATATTTGGTAAATATTTATTTTTATAATAATTGGTTAAAAAAAGTTCAAGTTTTTTGAATATTGTATTATTTAAAAGATTTCAACTAATTTTAACGAATTTTAATAATACTAATAATTTCTAGTCTAATAAAACAAACCATTCGTTTACAAAAACGTCTCGTCATTCCTTATAGGAATCGACTATTAGAGATAGAGCACCAGGCGTACTATCTATGCATAGCTACTGTTCGCCATTTCGCATTGAGCGGTGGCCGGTGACACGATATGGGAGCCCCAATGAATAATTGAGGGAGTAAACGCGCAGGCGCGGTTCTTCGCAGACGGCTTGAATACCATTCGACGCTATATAAATTACGGACAAATCCCAAAAACACACCCTATCCGGAATTTACACAATTAAGACATTTTACAATTAAATATTCCACTTTTATGACCGTTATAATATAATATGGTCGAGTTATAAAGAGTATTTGGTTCGGTGTATCGTACAATGCAGGCAGGGGGCCCGGATAGCGCTGCGGTCTCGGAGGCCCCCAGCAGTGGTAGCGAAGAGTCGGATTGCGAACAGGGGCCCGAGATAGATGCGGATGCCGCC
>JANCMC010000001.1:2124612-2139047 GCA_024363005.1 Charaxes varanes
ATATTACTCGTACCTTCGCTGGAATTAAACTCTACGCCAGGAAATAAAAAGCATAAACTCTCTAATATATGCCAAAAAAGTTTTATCCTATTTCCATCCCACAAGTTAATTAGAGAGCAGTTGAGGTGATCGAAACTTAATATGAAAATGCTCTTTAGTTGTAGGTCTCTTAATTCATATCGAAAATACCGGAGTTTTTTAAACAGGAGTGTTTTGCGAGGCATCAATGTTACAAAATATATAAAAAAAGTTAATATTATTTTTTTTATTTTTATTATAAGCCACAGTTATTTATATTATTACTTAAGAGAACTAAACCTGTAAATAATTCCGCCTTGCGTCTCTGCGTGATTAGATGCAAATGGGAAAATCTAAAGATAAACTTAAGTTACTTTGTAAATAGAATTTAGTACTTAGTTAAATAGTAAGAATGTCCACGTTAAATACTTAAGAAGATTCAAGGAGATACTGCGTGTCTTGTCCTATGGAATCTATGATAAATAAATCCGTATATAAATTATCTTCTTTAAAAAAATACCCTAAGAAACCTTGCTTTGTAGGCATCTTTTCAATACTTATTTCATGGGCATAGACTTAGATTATGAGATTCAAGTTAAAAAAAGCTTTTAAAATCCGATGATAACAAAACATTTTTGGAATTTGAATTAGAAAAAACTTGTCTACGACAGATTTTTAAAAGACTACCCTAACTTGCACAAATCACAGTGGTCTATTTAAAATCTCTGACTTAATACAGTTTTCTTTCTTCAGTGGGCTCACATTGAATTTGAAAACGTGCGTAAACGTAAGAAAGTGAGTGTGGCTACGATAAGTCCGATAGGGGAAGTAGTTTATGACCCCGCGCCCTTGCGACGTTGGGTTAGTCCGGGTTGATTCTTTGATAACATATTATAGTGTAAACTTATAGATGAAACACTTATAACACATTAAAATATGCATGAAAAACTAAACTATGCTTAAGTCCACGAATAAATACGAGGGATAATCGGTGAAATGCTGCAACCCAAAAGCCACAACACCCATCTCGCCATCAAAGCACAGCGCATCACTGACTTTCCGATGTGCGTCAACCCTCGTGTTACTTCAAGACCAAAGCATCCTCATGAGATAGACTCTACCAAGATTATTCGTAAAGTGATTTGTAAATACACAACTTACAATTTATACCTCAGACACCCCCACCACTATAGCGCTACCTTCAAACATTCTAAGTTATGGTGAGCTTGGGACTCACAACAATTTAACAACCATATATGTACGTCGGCATTGTTATGTTTAACTATTTGTCAATCCCTTCCCTTTTGTGCTTCTACACAAGGTCGAGGAAAAATCGAAACAGGAGCCCAAATAGTTAAAGATGCTATGTTGTACATACAAGTATTTTTCATAATTCTTATGCTTGGCAGTTGTGACATCATGTCCACGAGCTTTGCTTGGATAATCCATGGACTGTCCAAGCAACAGAACATCAAAAGAGTAACAAAATGCCTAAAATATGTTAATTTTATGTGATTTTTTTTTTACAAATTATGAAATAAATGTAAATTATATTATGAATTTTTAAATGAATGCTGAAAAAAAGAATTCTGAACGTATATAGGTTGCAACTTGCTGCACATTTTAAATAGTATATCTTCCTCTCCCCATCTTCTCTCGTAGCGTTATCCCCTCCTATTATTACCAGGGTCCGCTTAGATTGCAGAGGATGTGGCTGTGGGGAGAGCTGAGATAATAGACTGCCGTCTGACGTCATCCCCGGAATCCCCACAGTCCCTAAAATCTTACGACTGTAACAGATAATTGGTGTTAATTTTAGATAGTATATTTTTCATCTAAATATCCGTTACATATAGCTGAAGTAAGAATGCATGGGCGTCTTGAGACGTTCCCCTCAGGTTCAGTGCAATTTTACGAGCGGCTGCCCCTAGCCGTCTAGGGCCCTCGCACGCACAACTGTGCTACAAAAACAATACAAAAGAATTACACTGCAACTTTTATTCGATGTTCACTAAATCTTTTAGAACCATTTCCAAAAATACAAGATGTATATCTTAGCCTCATCATACATTAGTACAGCATTCAAAATCATTTCGATATTTACTTTTTATATGCACGTTTATCCAAGCAATGCATACGTAGATTAATAACAGGAGCTTGTATTTGTAGCAACATCAAAATACCATTGGAGGTCAGGCATTGAAGAGGGTTCCTTAAAGATTGAAATCGACTCTTTCTTCTGTTAAAATAATGACCATTAAAATTCAACTTAGACTCAGTTCCATAAACCATCACGAAAACTGTAAACATAAGATATCGCAGGTCAAGGAATGTTAAACCTCAGCGAAATGGCTCAGTTTGTTAACGAGTGTGGTCCAAACATAAAATATTAGAATCAAAGTGGGTGTTTTATGTTACACATTAATAGCACAATATAGCGTTTCTTCTGAACATATTGCGAAAGAATGTCCCATGTGTTAGAGCAATGTGCGTAAAATTTTCCATATTAGGTATGTCATTCATCATTTCGGATTTTATGCTTCCCGTGACGAAGATTTATTGTAGGCTCAGCTATAAACGTTAGATTATAAAAATACCGACCCAATTATGCATCATTTAACGGATCTCATGCATATAAATCAAAGTAATGATAGTGCATCGGTTGGATAATAACAAGGTGGGACCTGGGAATGGGAAGTTAATGCAGCAACTTTCTTGAAAGTCGATTATCGAAGATAATCTATGAAGGACATCAGCTAGCTTGTTTGGACCAATGATACGTTTAGGTCGGATCCAGCTGCCACCTAAGAATTTGAAAATTCATCAACACCAGGCCCTTTCAATGAAGATCTAAAAACTATTCATAAAATGATTTATGAATTTACACTACATATCGCCGGTTGGTTGAAATTTGGCCAGAACCCTTTATTTTCATCACACGCTTAATAGAACGACATAATATCTATTTGACAATTAATAAGTATAACATACGGTTGTCATGATTACGCTTTGACATCATCTTATAATAAAATATATACTTATACATGTTGTGTAAATCGTTTGGCATTGGCATCGTGTGGTCTTATTCTTATAATTTAACATATTTATAATGCATATTTTATTAAAATATTAACATTCCCACACCGTATTCTATATCTATTACTAATACATAAAGCTCAAGTGTTTGTTGTCAATTTGCCCATTTATCAAAGAAGGCTATAGGCTATATTTTTTACCTAATTTTACGCGGACGATGTTACGGACACAGCTCGTAAATTATAAATATCCCAAATTACATACATACGCCCCCGTCCGTGCAATTTTCGTAAAATTATACAGAAAGTTTTTGCTTCACGTAATAATATATCGATCAAACCCAAGTTTAGAATATCGCTGTCATTAGTATAATAGATAAACAAATCATAATAAATATACATGTTATGGATTATACAAATAAATACGATGCCGCTACTGAAAAATATTTTTCACTTCAAAAATAACCGTTCTAATGTTGGATATATATGCGGATAGAATGCAATTCTAAAACATTGACGACAAATGTGAGCCACGAAGTTTATTCCCATGTGTGACAACAGGCGTGGAAGCGAATTTAAAATTCCATTTTCCAATGTTAAAAGTTGAAATTGCAGTTATAAAGAGTCGATGGGATTTCCTGTTGGATTTAAATTAGAGAAAAACGATTCTCTATTGAGGAAATGTGCTATTTTAAACAACTTTTATTATAAGAAATTGTTTAACTAAAACCAATTTATGTTTTTATGGTTTTATGTATTTATGTTTTTTGTTTAATGGGGGAAAGGTAGGTGGATATTAATTTAACCATTTTGATTAATCTATTATTTATGACACGTAAAATAACTCCTGCAAAGGTCTAATAAAATTTTAAAAAAGAATCTTAAAATAATCATTTTTTTAATAGGTACTTGTAACAATGTTAAAATTTTATGATAAATGTGTATATAGTTAAAGGTTCATTCGTTTTAATAAAACTTTATTCCGTACTACTTTTAAATTTAATACAATAATTATAAAATTACAAACTGAACGCCATCTATATAAGAAGCGGATTACTATTTTAAACAATATTTATTAAATTGTTCGTTAGATGGCAGCACTTCTGCATGTAAGCATCTAAGTTTAACATATGTTACCTAGATGGCAGGACATGTACACATTAGTAAAATTGGGACAAAATTGCAGTTCGTAAAAAGTATTTACCCTACAGTTATAATATTTTATAGACTTATAAATAAGACGCTCGAAAGATTTTTGAAAAAATCACATACATCTTGTTTTTAGGGGTCCGTAGTCCTCCAAGGGACCCTTATAATTTTGCTCAATCCGTCCGTCCGCCTATGTCTAACTTTTATATTTATGAACAGAAATGAATGAAATTTGGTAAAATTATGTACTGCGTATTTATTTTATTTTTGGCATCATAAAATAATAATAATTTTACTTTTTTGGGGGTAGCTGTGGTACATGCGAAGTGGGGTTTAATTATTATCTTCATGTAACCCCATAGTGTCTAGTATAATTGAACAGCTCTTTTAATATAATTCAAAATTTAGTTCACAGCTTTTCATTATAAATTTCGAGTAATTGGCCTTCAAAGTAATTTGCAAGGTGCCCTCCCCCCTCCTAGATTTTCAAACTATTAGTCGTAGAGACATGAGCTTTTCCATTTTAATAGGACATGCTAAATACTCAAGGATTTTTCAGTTCCTTTTGAAATAGGGAATAGGGATTAAGGATTAATCATTATGTACAGAAGATATCAAATCAAACAAGGTGTTACATTTTCTAAATAATATATTTACTAATGCCAAATCAATCTTAGACACACATCAAAACAGACATAAGTAATATACACAATCTCACTTAACTAAGTTATAAAAAGTAGATATACTCTATTTTGTTTTTGGAAAACAATTGTAAGAATTTATTCTCCTTTATAATACTTTGAAAAAAAATCTATAATAGGTATATAAATATTTACAAAGTTCATTTTAAGGCACTCGAGTGATTTGCCATTGTATGTATAAGTACAAATAAAATTAATACGAAAGTCCGTCTGGAGATGGCACGAGATATGTTTCACACATAGACAATATAGAAGACCGCGAAAATACGCTTCAACAAACATTTTAGGGTTCCGTAATCTAAGTCTGTCCAAGTAAGAACCAAACTATAAGGAACCCTTTTAGTTTGGTTCAGACCGTCCGTCCGCACGCAAGGTGTTTGCCAGCTAGGATTTCCAAACTATTAGACGTAGAGATTTGATATTTTTCATATTGTTAGAAGATGCTAAAAAATCAGGACAATTATTTAGGGCGAAATCGGTCAACTTTTAAAGTTATCTATCAAATACTTTTATCGCCTGTCTGATACGGAGCCCTTCTATATAAGCGTGTTTTGACACGCGCTTGACCACTTTTTACTATTCAAAACACTAAGTATTTTTGCGTAAATCTTTAAGTTATGTTTAATTCTGTAAAAATTTAAAATCGACTTTTTTTAATCAAGAGATTAAAGGTTTTTCCCGTAAATCTTTTTATTGTTAAATTGTACGTTAAAAAAATCTTTGTTATTAAGAATTAATGGGCATAGATATTTTGATGTTCTTTTTTATTTTATTAGTATTTTTAACATTACGACAACGAACGGCACGTTTACTAAGGTAGGTAATAAAAAATATTACAATTAAAAATCCAAAATTTTGTATTTTAGCAAGTTTAAACAGCAGCCATGTTGAAAATTTGACAGTTAATATTGCCTGTGCTATTACAGTGTAGAAACATTGTAAAAATAACTATTAACAAGCGGACCTTCGAGGATTTTGTACGATATTGACTTCTCAAATAATATTCTATTGATTCATCATCTGAGCCCACGGACAGTGGTTTCAAGCTACATTTGTAAATGCTTTATATATTTTGTACCAACTACAATTAAGAATACAAAAAAGGCTTAGAACTTATATCATAATTTCATTTTTTTTTTTGCTTTTTCTAGTGTTTTCTTTTATATAAAAAATTAATAGCCATTAATGATTATTGTCTTGGGAAGTTTCTTTATTAACTTTCAAGACACCCACGTACGTAAGATCTAGCACCATACTGATGTTAGAATGCTTAGGTACCGTTAGAAAATCAGATCCAAAAAAAATTCAAAACTATCTTTTTGTGAAAATATTTTAAACTCTTAGTATGATTGTTTTTTTATGTTATTTTTTTCTTTCAAACTCGTATGAGAAACGCCAAGGCATGATAATGATTTTAAAACATAATTGTTAACACATTTGATTATGGTCGTGCGTGAAAGAGACCAAATATTAAGTACAAAACGAAGTAATCTTTGGACGGAGAGTGTTAACAAGATCTAGGATTACGAATTATCTGAATTAAATTGGGTATTTTACTCTTTCATACAATATAGCATTTGAAAATTTTGTATGATCGTTTGAAAAAATATTAGAAGATAAGACAGAGATAAGAGATAGCAGAATTATATTTTTTTAGAAACTTAAGTAAAACTATTTATTTTAACAACAAGAACTTTTAAATACGAAAATATTAATTTTGACGGTATTTTTTTTAATAAATATTTTTTTTATCATTAAAATACAATAATGTAAAAACAGTCGAATACCCAATTATTTAATACATCTATATTATATGCATAAAATGGTGTTTTCTTATACAATTTTTTATCGATAATTTCCAATATATTTTATCGCCATTATTGAGGAGAATTTTATGCACAACTATTACATAGTTTTTCGCCGATAATCCTATAATTATTAAGCGGACTTAAAGCGTGCGAGTAAGTTTATTCTTATATTTTTATTGCTTAATACCTAAATAAAGTTTATTGTATTATAAATCCCCTTTAACGTTAAAAATAATATGATTATAATTTTGCTTATAATATTCGTTAATCTCAACATCAGATCTCTCTTGACCACTACGATTTTCACTTGAACTTCCAAGTTGAGAATTCTCTATAAAATATCAATTTGAAATAACATCTATTGCACTAGCGTTTATATAGAAAAAAAATATTGAAATATTATTGCTTTTAACAATACTACATACATTAATATGTACATAACAATTAACTATATGAAAATCATTGCCCCAGTTGCGATTGCAATCCTAATAATTGCGAGAATGTTCCGCGGAAAAAATGGCGGACTCACCTTTCGTGAGCTGTAGAAGATATTGAGATAATATGAGAAAATCGGTAAGAGATTGTACGAACAAGAGATTCCCTCGGGAGATTGCAAAACACTTACAGTAATAATATGCATTCGAAACTACTTAACCTAACGCAACTTACAAAAATACGATTAATTGCCTATTCCATCGAAATTTCTAGAAATAGCATAAACATTAACATAGCAAAGTTAACAATAATTTAATCTCTTCTAAGTCTACGCGCTAAATATATCGATATAACAGTTTTTATATAGAACCACAATAGTGAAAAACATTGTACATTATTAAGGCACATGGGATGCGCTATATTCGATTTTAATATATATATAAATATTTTAAGCACTATAATAATATAATATCGCTATGAAAAAATTAACACAAAGGCCAGTTCATTTACTCATCAATTGATTTCTTTTTATTTAATCCGCATTATTCGATTAATTATATTGTCGAAACAAAATACCAATGAAGACAATATTAGAGTTGTCATAAATATAAATGAGGAGTTCATATTTAACTGGCTATACAAAGGTCCGCATTGAACATCTTTAGGTAAAGTCTTGGTTTAAGTAGTCCCAAGTTAAAGTCACGAATAAGTCAATATATCTCAAGTAAATTGTCGTAACCGCAAATTTCCAACTTCAGAGTAGAACGTTACAATCATGTAAATTAAAATAAAATCGTTATTATTATATATATTTCTGCATAAAAATATAGTCAATAATGACGATTACATATTAAGTAGTATATTGTATACAAAAATAATATTAAGTAGTAACGGTTATATTGTAATGTAGTTAACGCTCTACTTTAAAGCTGGGAATTTGGAGTTACGACAATTTACGTAGGAGTCATCGTTGCCAGAAATTGAATCATCTCTGAGTATCAAGTAGATATTATTGTTAAGTAATAGTAAGGCAAATTAAACTCTAAAACTTTACTTGGGATGAGAACATCTTATAAACATATTGCGCAATACTAAAAAAACATTTCAATATACAATTTTTTGAATATACCTCTCTCTTTCAAATCATTTCATATAATTTTGTTAAAAACATAAAATTACAACAACAGTATAAAGTTTTTGCTATAAAAAAGGAAGACTTTAGATAGAAATTTTATAGATAAACCATCTTAGTAAAAATAACACTGAAATTTTTCAATAACATCTTTGGTGTAACATTGATAACTTAATTCGAGAGAAATGCGTCTATTCAAGATGAGTAAATGAACAATACAGACATACAGTCCCAAAGGTGCGATATCCTCAGCTGTAACGTCCTCACTCACCGCTGTCCTGCCTCTTATGGTTGTTCGGAGACGCCACCGTTCTTCTCAACCCCCGAGTCCGAACATTTATTTAATTTGTACTATACTTAAAAACGATTCGTGAAAACTGTATATGTTGTTATATAAAAAATACCAAGTATCTGTGCAAGAAATAAACATGCAGACAGCTAACTAAATTGGGAAAAAAAATTCTTTGCATCTACCAAATTTTTTACCTTCCAAATTATTTTGGAAAATGGCTTTAAACCAAAGTTTACGTTTCGTTTGGTACGGCGCCAAATGTTATTCTTCATATAAATCTAGCGCTCGATACTTCGAGCGAATATATAGCTAAATCTAATAAATAAGTAATCGCTAAAGACGTCTCAAACACATTCGGCGCCGGCAGGTAGGGTAGGGTAACCTAACGACACTCGTGCCCAACAACAACACGACAAGCGACAACAGAAGTACAATGTTACAATACAGAAAATATAGTCGATGGCGTGTGCCACTTAAAAAATATAATAATATAAATTGTTAATAAAGATCATCTCGTTATAAACATAACAGGCATATAATTGTTAATAGTTAGACTATTAAAATACATAGTACATGTTAACGTGAAAGGCCCAACAGCTATAGCTACATGTGGTCGGCGGTCCGATGAGAATGTTACGCGGCGACAGAGGGCGGCGCCGCGCGGCTCCGTTAGTGCTGCGCCGTTAGCACGCACCTAGCGGGTTATCGAGAAGAGAACAGAGGTTAGTGTCCGGTCTTAGGCCACATGTCAAGGTCCGACTGCGCGTAGCCTCAATCGCGAGGTCGAACGCTTCAACGCTTTTACGCTGCCGAAATTGAGAGTTAGGGATCGTCGCTTCCTCGGCTCTGAAGGTCTGATAGAGGGCGGACAGAAAGAGGACCGGCACGACATGCAGCAAAAAGCGATCAAACTAGATCTCGGATCGACGTCTGCGGCGCTCGGACCGAAAAAAACAAAGATTCCGATTGAAAACGGTATCGGGGGAGGCTATCAGGCATTCGTGCCGCGACATTCGAATTTCGCTACGGTCCTGTTAATGAATTATATAACGTATATTTAAATTAGTTTACTTAGTTAATGGTTGAAAATGTTAAAATAATTTAGTATGATAATGGTAATCTACAGTATAGGATTAAATGCCCAATAGTTCCCAGCGAGCGACGCGTGACGCGCGAGCGGAGCGGCCGCGAGGCCCGCGTCAGGCGTCTCCCGAACAAACAAGCATAGGTATAAATTTATCACTTATGTATAACCATAGCACCCGATGCAAGTATGTAAGTTATTTAACACATCGCTGGAACGGTCCAACGTCGTCAATGATGGCATTCAGTAAAAAGTTGTTAATGTTTGTGATACGTATCGACAATGTCTTTACATATTTGCATGTTAGTGACTCATATAATATAAATACATAGTTACAGATAAATCTGCAGTGACGCGGACGGTAGCAGTTATGACAGTGCACTTCGTAATTATTTTGTCAATATTCGGGAACTTGGCCTTGTGGAGTTGCGTGTTAGTTGTGTGAGGCTACGATTGGCCAAACTGCACGTCATCAACTTTATTATCTTATTGTTCTCTTAAGTTTATTACAATCGTCTTTAACTCTAGTGATCGCGACCCTACATCAGCTACAAATAAAAAACGCTCGTTGAAAATTCCAGACACTTTATTGCATGTAATATCTTCTGAAAATGCATTTGATATTTACAATCAACAATCGAAACAAATTTTACACAAAAATCATCTCTTATATAAAATCTCATTAAAATTATGGATAGCGGTCAGATTCTTTGCGTGTAAAGCGTGAAAATACGTAACAGGCAATCGGATGCCTTTTAAAGATCCACAAGGACACAAGTGCAAAAAACCTTAATAATAATAGACTTTCAAATAAGAAAGTGAATAAAATAATACCTAAGGCAAAAAAATAGAATCAACTAGCTTAAAAATTTCATATAAAAATCTTATATTGACTAAGAAAACTTGTGATGAATATAAAAGTCACTTAAGTCAAAGAACGGGGCATTTTTATTAATACTGGAGCGATGGCACAAATTCTGAAAATGCTCTCTCCTTTGACTAATACTGGGCGAAATTTAGGAAAGAAGGATTTCACAACCTGTAATGTAGCACCGGTTTAAACAACTATTGTCTAATTCAACACTAAACGAGACATCTGTGTTATTATAAAAGCAAAGAAAGGCATGGATATCCCCGATAGTACAATCCTTCTTCCCTCAAATATACTTCTAAAAATACCCGAAAGAACATTATTCGCATAGATACGTGACTCTCAGAAGCCACATGTTGTGATATCAAATTACAACAGTAGCATTTGGAGAGCGAAATCAATAGTTTTGGTAACGCTGACTCGTGTTTAACTCTTTGAATCGTTTAAAACATCTCAAAAACAACACTGTTGTTACGCCTTGCATCACAACATGTAACAGGTTTAAAAATCTAAAAAAAAAAGAATATAAAAATCACAGTTATAAATTATGCAGTGTGCGAAGCGTGGGCATAATGCCGTCCCCACACTTGAGAACATAACTAAATAAGTACACAATAAAATAGAAAGAGACACAGAGAGGACGAAGCGGAAGCATTCACGCATTCTTACGGACGAATATGGCCGCTGGCGTGTGTGACGTCTGTTTGGAGGGGTTGCGGCAGATGTGGCATCGGCACTAGCAAATACATTGTATATATCGTCCACACTGCTACTGCTTCTGCTGCTCAATGCTGATCATCAATTACATCGTGTTTATGATCAGCATTTGCAGCCGCGTCAAATGCAGATATTTTGATAGTCAATATGGATATTTGAAATATACTCTCAAGAAATCACATCTTAAAATCATGATCATAAATAAAATTTCATACAGTCAAACAAATAAAGAAACTTCTCAATAAAACTTCATAACCTCAACTAGAAGTAGATAAACGAACACTGTCCATATTCATTACAAAAATATCAGCATCAGAACTCTCCGATGTGCCAAAACATCAGAAACAACCCCGAATATAAAGCTTTGAAACGTTAAAATGACATCGATTATGGCATTCGATAATCGATAGGATCATTAGGACATTTCGATACATCGCTGTAATGTTTCGATGGCTCCTACGTAAAGTATCGTAAGCCACATTCTTGCCATTCCAACTTTTTTATGATTTCTAAATGAACTTGATGTGTTCTACTAACTGTTTTAAATTCAAAGTAAAGTACTTTTAAGTATTTTACTTTGAAATTAATAGAACAGGTAAAGTTAATTAAGAAAATGTATAAAAGTGAAAATGGCAAAAATGTGGCTTACGACACTTTACGTAGGAGCCATCGATTGGTAACATAGAAGCGTATTCATCGTAAGGCATGCGTGCACGCGCGCGTCTCACCTTGTGAACAAAATGGCGGCGTGAGAGCGTTTGTTTGGCGGGAATTAGGGCGCCGGGAGGGCGGTGCGCTGGTAAGGGTGCTCCCGCACTTGCGCCAGCCGACCCGCCCTTCGCACGAGACCTAGCGGCATACGAGGTTTATCATCTGCGTCGATACTGCAGTACCTCGAACCACCCAGGCACCCATGAGCTACCCAAATGTACCCAACATACAATCAATTTGGAATGAAAATTTTAAAAAGTAACCAAAAACAAACAAGATACTATAAATTTTTCATCTGGGAAGTCGATCGAGTTAAATGCTGAAAAAACTCTTTAATCTCATTATTCGTAAATCTCTCTTATAGTAATAAATTTTCATGTATACAGCAATAACGACGACTGTCGACGTATAAAGTATTATAACCATCGCTTAATTTTGGCAGTATCAGTAATCTCTACTATTATGCTTATCTATGGCTACACTTTATATATAATATTGTATTGCTTTGGAAAATAAAACAAAAATTTCGGGCAGTCGTGCCGTCGAAGGTACAAGTGAAAGCGGGTATATTTTTAAAAATTTTGACTGTCTAACTAACGTGTCCAATGTTGTAAAGCTCACTCATTTCTATACGAACTAAAAAATCTTTAAAAGATAAAAATAATACTTAAACCTATGGTATGTTCATAAATATAATAATATGGCTAATAAATTAATAAATTGCGACGCAAACGTTACAACAAACAATATAACATTTGGCCGTTCGCGTTAGTGTCGAATGCTAACTTATCGTTATATTAAGATTCATAATGGTCTAGAACGTTGTTCTTCCGTAACTACCGTTAAATGTCTGTAGGATTTTAGTAATCAGTTTTGTTAATAGTTAAAATTATTATAATCGTGTTTGTCGCTGCGATAGTTCAAATTTATAATTGGTCCCTTTTGCTTGTAATCGCTGAATCGTCTGATCGAATCGTTTCGCCGTTCAGAGATTGAAACTGTTAATAAAATAGGAGTGTCACTTGAAGTTAATCACATTCGAGAAATTCTAAGTCAGGTCCGCATGCGGTGTCGAAAATATTAAAACAATCGAAGATACAAATAAGGTGAGAGTGTAAAACACTTGTTAATGTATTAGTCGTATTACAAGCGAGGGTTATGACATTAACTATTCAACGTGAAGTTTACTGGACGCCGTTACAGAGTATCATATACAATTACCGTACAATATAAATAGAAATCTATGTCTTTGTATATCGAATATCGGTAACTTAGGAGAATTGTGTTGGCAGTTGAAGAAATATTAACTACAACATCTGCCCGAAAGATCAACTGCCGCGTAGTTACGACGATAGGTAAAATAAAGTACGCAATAAATACTCGTATTATATTACTCTGTGTAAATAACTGTTTGTATAAATAATAATATTCTTTGTTCGCTCTGAAACAAAATATACTTTGTGTGACTGTACAAAACGGCTAAGATAAAACAAAGTCGATTTAAGGGCCAGCGCCGAGGGACTGCAGCGTTGAAGCGACAGATTTAAGGATAATCTAAATTCAACTCAAACACCTTTCGCACACGGTTGTAAATTCTCTGTCGCGTTACTCTACCGCTTTGTTACTTTTAACACACATTACAGTCGAGTATTAATTTCTTTATGCTAATTACAGTCGTATTAGTAAGGGTTTTAAGTTGTATTTAGATTGTCAGTCAAATAGTCGCTTCGCCGCTCCGTCGTCCGGCGCTGGCCCTCAATATTAAAAACATAACGTAGGTACAATATGATCGAGTTACTAACCTAAATCGCTCTTAATTTAACTTAGACTAAGCTGTTAATGGCTCTTATGACTTTAGAAGAGGCATTCGAGAACCGACAAGGACGGTAGGTCCAGCGCAGAAGTGCCAAAGAAGTGGTCAGACTGGGGCGCCGTTCATAAATTACGTCATCAAAATGAAGGTCATTGACCCCTACGTTGTACCAAAACCCGAAACACACAAGCCAAATAATATAAAACAAAGTTTTCGTCCTATAGATGATCGAATATGTTAAATTTGCATGTCGATATTTTAAATATTCACACGATATTGTCATTATTGCATATACGCATATATGTATATGTAGTATGATATAGTATATCTATTAAGTTCATCTGAAATACGTTTACTGCGTTTTTTAAGCGACATTATTATTTAAAAATCTTCAAAATCGAATATCTCTATCACGATTTTTGAACTGCATTCGTAATTTATGAAAGGTCCCTAAACTTTTTCGGTTGGTAGATACAGTCTGTAGACAGGGACGTCTTAGCCTTTCAGGGGCCCAAGGGCACACGAGCACAGGACTTAATTAGACTGTAAAAATATTGCAATCCGAAAAAATAACATCGTAAACGAGTATATATGAACCTTCTGGCGGTGTAGATGTCCATAAGCGTCGGTACTCACTTGGGTGATAAACCGCTATCTCGTTTGCCCCTT
>JANCMC010000001.1:2182029-2196939 GCA_024363005.1 Charaxes varanes
AAAGCACAGCACTGCACTGACTTTTCGATGTGCCTCAACGCACGTTTCGCTTCGACACCGAAGCATCATCAGGAGATGATGAATAACCTACAAAGGTTATTCGTAAAGAATATTCCTACAGACTTTACGAGGTTTGTGCTTTGGTTGCGGATTCGGTGGTGTAGCTTTCGGGTTGCAGCAATACACCGATTTTCCGTCGTATTCATTCGTGGATTAAAGCAAAGTAGTTTAGTTTCTCATGCTTGTTATATAAAACAAACATAAGACTGCGTTACCGCTTATCATCAAATGTGCTCTTAAAGGCGTGCTATACATTTATCATTAAAAGAATAATTACTAGTCACTGTAAATTATTATATAATTCCCACTATCATTTGAAATAGTTAGGAGAGGTTTTTATCACCGTCCAATGAAAATTAATAACCTCGAGCAACGGCCGACCCACTAACTTTAACGAGCGATGACCTGCTATATATCTACGAGAGTGCGGCGAAACCACGTTCGTAAAGATAAACTTCAAAACTTAATGTTATCATTTCATTATTACAATTATAAGCAAAACGCATTTATAACTTACAGGGAAGAGCAGATGTGATTACCCAAGCTTTTGCCAGTAAGTAAAGTCAGTCAGTCCACCGCATTACGTGCCCTCTCTTTACAAAACGCTATTTAAAGAATAAAAGTTCCAGTCGGACACTATCACTCATGGCGATGTAATTGTAGGAGCATACAGGTATATTTTTTGTAGAATTGACATTTATATGTAATGTGTATTTTGTTGAAGACTAAAAAATAAAATAAAAGTCATAATTAGTAGTCTCGAAAACATTTCATAACTCAAACCATCATGAAAAGTTTAATTTTATAGATAAACTTTCAATTACATACGGTTCGTGTAAGTACATGGTTATCTCTGTGAGCTCTGTACGCCAATTGGCTTCTCCTGCGATCAGGCGGGATAAGATAGGTGATACGGGTAATAGCTAGCTTATGAGGACTAACATATTAATCTATAGAATTACTACCGTGCCTTTAAGTTAGAAGATTCTCCTCAACTTAACATCCCTAATGAATTTAGTACCTCAAATGATAATAAAAAAGCCGCGATATCGAGATTTTCTTTATATGTACAGAGCCCACTGCCCACTTCATCGTTCCCATTTCCTAAAGTATTTATGAAATTCCTAAAGCCTTCAGAAATCACGACTTTTATTGTGTAAAATTCATCTTTTAAGGTTTTAATTCTGAAAATTTCCGATTTTGTTTTAATGTGTCTGACCAGAAGTAATGTAAAAATATATTCCGATATATCTTCAATTCTTAATCAGGCTGCACTTTATACAAGTTTGCATAAAATAATTAACATTAGTGCATCTTCTACGATAGTTAACGCAAGTTCGGGTTTTGTGACTTAAAGATACATTTTCCCTCAATTTTACCGTCACTTTTCGTATTTATATTAGTATTTATTTTATAGAACACTTGCATGTTTCAGCAACAATACGCGATTTTGAATCAAATACCATTTTCATAGAAAAGTAATAGTGAGCGTTTAATATATTTCTCCAATAGCTCACCTACTGGCGCCTGAACAAGTTTAATCAAAATATAGCATTGTGCGCGTTTCGTGTTTGGCTATATCCGATTACGTATTCCAATTATTCAGTATTTCACGCCCATCGACGCCTGTAATTACATTCTGATAGAATTGCATTAAATCCACCGTACGATTACAAATTTTCATGCGATTTATCCAATAATTAGCCCTAATTCAGCGCGGTTTCACTGCGTATATCAGCTACAAAACCAATACAAACTTCCACAATCAACTTGGGTTTGGATTAAAAAATAATATTTAAAAAATAGTACTTTTAATTTGAAAATTGAATTTTATGTCACTTCTGAGTATCTACTACTAGGATATATCAATTTACCTAAAAAAATATGAAATTATAACTGTCCCATATCGCATGGCTTTAATTTCTTTCGTCGTTCAAATGATACTTCAATTTTTGGAGCATAAATTAACGTAACGTAACTAAAATTTTGTAAATAAAACATAGAACTACATACATAATCTTATCTTGAAATAACCATACATAAGCGGAACCATATTCGGTGCGATAGTGAAACAATGTTGGAATCCGCGGTGCAGAGATGAGTCGGGAAGTTTGTAACAATTAAAAGAAAAGGTTGTGCGCGTGTTTTCAATTAAACTTGGAATCCGCTAAGGCAACGTTTGTGCGGCTCTGACGTGACGTTCCACTACGTGAGGGAATCCGGAATAGCTTCAGTGCAGCGCTCCTCCCAGACATTAGACTGCAACAATGCGCCCCATCATGCAACTTAGTTTAATTGGTATACTGGGAGTGGAGTGGAGTGAATATGTTACATATAACATGCGAGCTATTCTTACTTGATTGCTTAACCGATTTTCAAAAGCAGGACTTTCTCAATTTGACTGGATTTCTTTGCTATGGAAGCGGGAAACAAATGGATGTCAGTAGCGCAAAACCGATCGCTGTATTCCATGAAAAAGTCAGAAGAGCATACCAATCTAAAAATGAATTTCCGAACGACTGCACCGAATTGGATGATTCTTTTTTGTTGCATTAATTATTGTTAGAGCAAGGTGTTTATTCTTAAAAATGTCTGCCTGTTAGTTACAGGTTTTTTTATATGATACAAGGACGTCTGTTCCTTAGGTAGATAACTTAATGCCTGTGTTATAGGTAACGGATGCCTGTTATACAGAAATATTTTTTTAGAAATATATAAATACATACACATAGATAATACACCCAGACTCGAGGTAGGAATCGAACCCACGACCCCCGAAGCGGAAGGCAGGGTCACTGCCCGCTGCGCCTACGGGCCAGTCAACTTTTTAATAGACCATCGATTGCATTACAGTCTACTTTTGAATAAACCATCGATTGCATTTCAATTATAATTTTAAAGACGACGGGTAATTATATATTTAACATGATATACCAACTCCATTAAAATAACTTCCTACTGAAGATCCTGAAGAATTGTTTTTTTTTTTGTAAAGGAATTATTTAAGGATGTCTAATATTTCCGTTCTCGAAGAGAGCTTGCGATGAGCTATCAAGACCCTAATCTAAAGGCAGTCTCCGGTTAATCATTAATCCTAACTTCAGGATCGTAGATTAAAGCATGACTTCAAACGTAGCCTGTGTTAATTTATTCTGCGTGAAAATTAACATTTTGAAGAAGACCCATCGGATAAAATGTTTCGCTTTTCATCGCCGTCGGTGGAAAGTCGCATGGATACTTGAAATATTCTGTGATTAGTATCAAAAATGTTATATATTTTAGGCGTTTGTTTTAAAGTAATTATTATTTCCTCACATTTACTATATACAGATCCGTCGATGTTTTTAAGTATTCTAGATTGATTTACTGATTAAAACAAACACCGAATATTCCTTGGCATACAACTGGAATGTCGGATTAAGAACAGTCAATCTTAAAAGCTTCAAGTATTAGCAAGATAATATCAGTTTTCAAAGGCGGCTTGTTCTGGGCGGAACATTTTAAAATCTCTCACAGCTAAGCTATTTATTAGACTGGCGTTTAGTAACTCTGTGTTAGTATTTCAAATACCGACTCGGAGAATAATGAAAAGTACATCCAACATATTTATAGCCTGGAGTTAGAATTCCTTGTTGCATTTACTAAAATAACTTTAAGTTGCGTTTCGTCTAACTTTAAGAACAATGATTTACTGCAGTTTCATCTAATCCTTGTTTATTTAAAACTCTTTCATAAGATTCCGTAGTCCTACAAGAAACCCTCATAGTTTCGCTCTGTCCTTCTGCTAGTAGAAGGCTCTCAGATGCGTTACCGGCCGGATGTGCTCTTTTTTTGAAGGTCCCTAAGTCATAAGTTTTTGGGAACACCGAAGCTCGCTACTGTTACCGCAGAAATGTTGTGTAAGGCAAAAAAATTCTAGAAAATCGCACGATTGGAGGACTTTTGGACGTCGAGGTGATGGAAGTGAAATTGAATGTGTGTATTGACGCGATGTCATTTATAAAGATGATTACATGTATGTTTTTAGTCACAGTACAAAATTCAATTGAAACCTTTGGAATTCCGATGCATAAACCCTTTAAAGGATTTTTAAATAATGTATTATTGGAGTTAAAGGAAGGCTGTCGACTCATATCACAATTCATGCATTTGCGCCGAGCTGCATCAGCCGCCAGCTCCCGCTATATGCTCACAGACCGTCAAAATCCGCGGGCTTTGGAATAAAGAATAGCCAATATTCGCAATTTTCGCATTGAACAAAATAACCTTTTAAATTCAAGAAAATCGCTAAAAGTTAATTCAATTTGACTCGGAGTTTAATGTTGCAAAAGCGAGCATTATTGAAAGTTTCAGTATAAAATGAAATTTGAGAATATTTACCTCATTGTATATATGTTCCTTTATGTCGTTATGGTAATAGTGATAATGTAAGTAGGCCTTTCCCAAAATAAGAAGTTCCTATTTCCATAATAATAACACTTTAATAAAACTCATGACTTAGTTTCACAGAACAGAATCAGACCTTACCAATTTCCACCACGTTTCAAGCCACGTTCTTTGCTTCTTCTACAAAGCGTTATCCCGGTCTACAATCTCAGCGGACCCTGATACAACGCCAGTGTCCGCTGAGATTGCAGAGGATGTGGCTGTGGGGCGAGATAAGACCCCCGTCTGACGTCATCCCCGAAACCCCTACAATTTCACGGCTAATGTCACTGTTTCAAGTGCCTTCCGAAACACGGAGTAGGTTGGATATTTGAAGACCAGTGTAAGAAAGGGTCAACCATCTATCCCGGCCGCGATATGAGCTAATTAACCTAGCGAACATTATCTTAAATATTTCGTAAAAGTCCAATTCTCCCACGGCTAAAAACCGCCACTCACCTGCGACTATCGTGAGAAGCGCGAACGTAGAGACTAGTGGCAGGCCCCCGGTTTCCATGGCAGTGGCTCGAGCTCGTCTCGGCACCTCCGCAGCCATCACGTTAACTGACATCCGATATCCAAATCCGTCGCCACTTTACATTTCGCTCGTTAAAACTTGCTCCAAATCAAAACAATATTCGTACAAACTTCGCATACTTATAGCGTCTTAGAGTATAATCTAGAAGTTAATATTGTCATATTGTAGTTCCTCGTCTTTGTTTGATCTGAAACAATAAAAGCAGTTTTTATTATCAAGCTATCTCCAGTGCAGCAAGCCAAATACGAGATGCTCATTTTACAAGCATTGTTGCGGTAATGGTTTTTTTCATTACCAAGATCTTATTGACCCAGAAGCGATTCAGGCGGCACTCTTAACTTTTAGAGTATTGTGAAAGTGAAGGAAATAATGTAAAAATCAAAAATCAAAAGCTCTGCCTTAACTTTTTTTGATAGTTTAATGATTTTTCGGTAGCTTCCGATCCGGTTTTACTTTTAAAGGTTAGTTAGCTTAGGAAACAAAGAAATATAACTGTACTAAACAAATTCAATGTTGGTTTTGTATTAGCTGTTGTGAAAACATCACCTTAGGACTTCAAATAATATATTTTTTAAGTATTACATTGAGATAGATGCATACATAGTTTTGCAGTTTTGTAAATTTTAAATGTACATCATGAGGTTACTCAAAGTTTTTTTTATATTCCTACGTTTTATTCATTTAAATATTACTTTAAGTAAGCTATATTCAGTAGTTGCCTATTTCTTATTATCTTAATATATCTATGTTAAGGACTAGATGTGAAATATGTTTTATAAGTAAATAAAATTTTAATTTTAAAATTAACATGTCAGCAAAGAAAAAGATGGAAAATACAATTATAGTTATTCAGAACTAAAATTGTATTTTCCAGCTTTTTCTTCTGAACTTTCTTTTTCTTCTTCAGAATAATAAAAAGAAATCATCAAATTTCAAATTACTTTCTATTTTCTAAATTACACACTGGAATTTACATTGCTTAGTTAACCCCTATATAATACATTCTTCTAATAACCTAGGCTCTGTATCGATGAGGCAGTCTGGACAATTGATTATATATACATGTAGATATAAAGATGTATGTACGTGACAGGGAGAAAAACCACCACCGTACATCTATAGTCGCACGTAGGGTAGTTTTTTATTACACCAGTTTCCGCGGCGTAGCGTGAACAAACTGAGATAAAACAGAAATGATTGCCGCTCTGTCGGTATATTGTTTTAAGTGTTTTGTTCCATTGCAGCATCTCTGCGCTTTTTGTTCGTGTATAAATACTGATCTGCGAAATGCCCGGCCGACTGGCAACTTGTTTAATTAATACCAGCTTTGCCTTCACATCTAGCCTTATTAAGATACAATATGTGTAGTATTAATTATGGCTCTATTTGTGTAGAAGAAAAAGTTGGATACTGCACACGAATCCGCAATTTCAAGCGATGGAAAATCTGTGTAAACCACAGCACTGTTTTTTATGCATGTCATAGATATCCGCAAAGAATTGCCTCATTCTACCTATTTTCTATGTACCTATATAAAATAGATCTTTGTGCGTGAATCTCCCTAAAACTCGTAAACGGCAAAAAGTACTAAAAAATGCAGATGTGTTAAATACTTACAACTATGTACGATGAACGTTTGTACTAGATCGACTGAGGTACCATGTAAAGTTATAACTTCAAAAACAATCGGCCTGTGTCAGTTTTTATAGAAAAGACTTAACTCCTTTAATGTATTGGTTAAGAAGAAACGAGCCTAAATTCAGGCAAGATAACGTCCTTTCGACGCGCTAGTAAGTTATAAAATGATAAGTCTTGACAGTTTACTTGTAAAGTTGACGTAAAGTGCGCACAAGTGCCGTTGGCGACCGTACGTACACCCCGCACAGGGGGCGGGCGGCTCCATCAATTGGGACACGCTCTCGTGGCGGCGTCTTTGGCGGCGACAATAAACAATACAAACATCGCGCCCTGCGTTTGACACACGCCGCCCGAGTGGATTACCCACAAGAGTCGGCATTTAGACACGACATCCCCACACCCTGACCTGTTTTACTGACACTATAGATTGAAAGGATAGGAATGACGGTGCCCATTGCAAAAAAATACTGATCATTTTCCTAATGTTAATAATATTGTTGGTGTTATAACTAATATTATACTTTTAGTTCTGTCTACTATCTAATATCGTATTATCATAATAATTTTCACGGATACATACCAGGACAAGTTGATCTGCTTTGTTCAAATTTCTTTAAGTAAAAACTCCAAAAAAGTTTTCATTAATTCTGTAAAATGCGTTTTTCACATTTTTTTGCTACTGGGCCTGACGATTCTTTCGAGGTCTATGTACACAAATTTTGCAGTTATAGCGCCACCTAATGGATGAAATTACAGAGAGATCTTCTCTAATTTAATTTCGCCCAAAGTGCAGGCTAGCATAGCGCTAAAATAACAAAGCAAAGCAAACTTTTCGTTTTGAAAGTGTTCAGCAGACTGTAAAATGAATCTGAAAAGTTCCACAGAAATATGATTTAATGTTGTTTATTTTTGACAATACCATTTCTATAATTTCATTCACTAGATTAAGATTTCTTTTAACTAAATTTTTGGATTACAGTACTTAAAAAATGCATGTTAGGGTCTATCTCTGAAATAATTCTATCTCCTGACAATTCTCTGTGCAAGCAAAACATGCGTTAACTGCACATCTGAAAAATGAATATTGTTGCAGAACAGTGATATAGTGACAGTGTTGGTGGTATATCAATAGGGTTATACAATTCTGTAAATTTTGTCTCATTCTCCTCATAGAAAGAAATTTATTGTCTAAGATTGTAATGGGTTTTCACAAAGTAATGCCGAAACGTCATGTTATTATATTTGACAAGCGATAAATTAAACCTGATTAGAAGTTACTACTTACCGGGTTGCCACACTTCAGAATTTCGAGCGTTAAGAAAGCCATCATCAATATTCTATTCAAACTTGATTCTAAGACCTATGGTATCTAAAAGACAACATCTTTTGCAAACAGTATCTAGGCTTTAACCAAAACACAAAACGCCTCTCTGTCTAGCCTATCTGAATGGATTAGAACGCTCTAGAACATTCGATGGCACTTAGAAAGTGTAATAGACCTTCGCTTTGATCTGTTTTAGTTGCAACAAATAGAGGCTTAGAGGATTGCCCCCCGGGATTTGCAGGGAGGTCGTTCTTCTTAATAAAATTGAATGGAGTACTTTGCGGTTACTTATACGAATCTCGTACCGTTTTGGGAAAGTAATTCGATCTATTACAATATTAAAGAATTAGTTAAACGTTACACAGTTTTTTCTTGTTATCTACGAAAAAGAAACGATGGTTCATTAATACTTAAAAATCTGGGTGTAGACAACAGGGCCTCAGAGCACATTAGAATAAAAGGCCCATCAAAAAGAAAAAAAAGTTAGGCTATAACAATTTAATAGGAATTCTTTTGAAGAAAAGAACATATTAAAACATACTCAGGCGAAAAATATATAAACGATAAGCTTCTTCGCAAATCGACTAAGACCTTTCTATAAAATTCGTCAAACAAACGTAAGATAGGTAGCAGACGGTATTAATATTTGAAAAGGAAGTTCATTGAAGGCATTAGGAGGCTAAATAATTTAACATTTGCGTACAAAGACGCCGCCTCGGTTATCTGCCGGCTGCCACACTCCGATACGACCCGCTTTTGTCGTATTTACATTACACGTACGAGACGGAATTGAAACACTATATGACAAGTGGCAATTATATCCGATTCTTCGGGGGATTGCGCAACGCTCGCATCCGGCCGTATATTTTGATTCCATTTATATAACATGAGTGTAATCCATTCTAAACATATTGTTGCATAAAATTCTGGAGCATTTGTATTTAATAGAAGTATAATTTCAAGCCGCTAGTTAGCAATAGATGTCATTTAAAATATTTCTCGGACAAAACGCTCTTTAAACAACTCGTAAGAACATATTTATTATGAAAATCAAAGAAAAAAATGTTTGATCTAGAAAGTTTGCTACCTTATCATTTATAGAAGATACTTTGTAAGCCAACACCGCTGGAAGAAAAGAAAATAAATTAAGAGAAGAACTAGAATTCCAGTAAGGAAGAAAACGATCTAGAAATTATTGTAGATAGGTATTGTGTTTTAAGTCAAAATTTTGCCATTTAATTTGGTTTCTCTATTAACTACAAAGAGTTTAATACATGTCCCAAATATCGGGACTTTTTAAATAAAACAATTTTAGTACAATTTCAGATATGGCTACGGGAAGCGGAGCGCAGCAGTAAAACCCCTCACCGGAAATTAAAAAACATCAAATGTAATAAAAAATACGCACATAACTCCCCCACCTTGTCAAAGGTTCCAATGCAATTCGATGGTTAAACGAAATTCCTGTCACTTTACATATGAATAAAATTGTCTGTCATAGATTTCTAACATTTTTAATAACGGCCCATTTTTAAGAATATAGGGGTATTCTTCTACATAGCGTTATCCCGGCCTAGTACTAAGTTCCGTTTAAATTGATGAGAATGTGACTGGCGCGAGTTAAGATGACCGACTGCCGTCGAACGTCATCCCCGAAACCCACACAATATCTACAATCTCACGACTAATATCACTCTGTGACATTAATTGGGACCCACTGGAGATCGGATATTAGAAAACCAGTGTTAAAAGGGGCACCCATATATCACTCGTTCGCGGTAAAAACTGCTTAAGCGATCGACATAAATGCCGACCATATGATTAGGCCTGCCTGCTCAGAAATAATATAGGGTTTATTGTTTGCTTCATTATAAACATTACCCAAAATTTTAATATTTTGCTGTTTGTCACCCTAAGATACTGTAATACAATCCGACGTCTGATATAACTGCACAGCACACTGCTTCTTCCTGGAGGTATATGTAAACTTTTTCTAACGTTATTTTTATAAGAAAAACAAGGTTACAGGGGTATGTGCAAAGCGTCCGCTTTGTGATAACAATGCAGACAGAAAATAAACCAAGAAGTATAACTACGGGCTTCCTTGGACCCGGCATGGATGTAGTCCCCCGTCCCCCCATCGAGTTTATCGAGCAAGTAGATTTGATAACCAAAAATAGATAAATAAGAGGCGACGAATTCTCGATTCGATTGTGAATAAAAAATAACCCCTAAAAAGAATACAAAAACGCTTTCGTTTACCGAACATAGCCATTTCCGTGCGAGCTTAAAAGCTTGTGGGACAAATACTCGAAGGCAACGGGGTTTGATCCCGGAATTTAATTCACTCTTTTTAACCTCTCTCTCAAAAAAAGGGGTGTAATAAATTTGACGTATTTGTATATCTGTGTTTTAATATGTCTGTCTCTGGCGTCGTAACTTCTAAACGAATGTATCGAATTAAGGTGCGTTTTTTTCTGTATGAAAGTTGACGTGATCGAAATAGTTCTTTGCTAAAAATTGTAAAGATTTGTTGGAAAGTGTGAAGGTCATCATCTCTTTGATAGCTGCAGTAGGAATATTCAGACCGTCCGCCGTTGATTTAAATAAAATGGTTGTCTGTAAAGTCAGCTTGCGGATTATAATTTTACGTGATATCGCCAAACTGTTAGGCCGATCGTGCCTCTCTGTCGCCTGTTCCGCGTTCTCACTAGCACGCTCTGCTCAGGCGGGATGTGACAATGAGTCATGGTTTCGCGTGTAGCCGGCCTTCATCAATTTTAAGACGTTTTCACGTTAATACTTTTTTACTATATTATTATGGCTGAAATCAATTGGTACATAGTTTGACATCATCACTTCCAGCTTTCGACAAATAAACAATACAAACAGCCCTGCGTTTGACACCAGCCGTTGGAAGTGGATTAGAGCGGCGAGGGAGCAGCATTCGGGACGTAATGGCTGCCGTGACCTGCTTTAGCTGCGACAAATACAGATTTACGAGATCGCTATTCGGGATTTTCAAAGAGACCGTACCTCCTAATAAAATCGAATGGTGTTTACTTTGCGGTTAACGTATACGTTGCCGATTTCCCCTCAGCTCCAGTTGTCCAGTTTTTTTTGGCTGAACTAATGAGACTGGAGAAGTATATCCGCCATACAGAAAAGCACAGAATAATTGCAACGCTTGCTTGTGTATATGCAGCATTATTATTGTAACTGAAACTCAACCACGCACTGCAAGCCAAATGAAGAGCTTGCGTCGCGTCTACAAGCTATTTTGCAGGTAGGAGAACGTAATTTGGAAGGGCGTACATTTTTAGACTGTATGCACGGTAGTGCTATTCGTTAGAGCTGATGTATTACTGCTTTTATTTAAAGATAGTCATAATCCAAATAAAAGTGGTTAAGAGCGTGTCAAGACAGGCTTATGTGAAAGCGCTCCGTGTCTTATACATCGTAAAGGTATTTGTTAAATAACTTCAAAGGCTGTTGTCCGAATAAAATTTTCTAATGAGTTTTTAGCATGCCCTATTAATATGAAAAATTTCAAATCTCTACATCTAATAGTTTAGAAATCCTAACCACCTTGCGGGCGAAAAGACGGACAGATGGATAGAGCAAAATTATAAGGGTTCTTTGTGTAATACGGTAGTGTATATATATTTGTTTATATTCGCAGTTCTATAATTAAAGTAAAAAAGCCATTGTTCAGTAGTGGACTATTTATAACAAGAATAGTAAAAGTATATACATAAGTAGTCTAAAAGCCACAGTTCAGCGTCCACGTAAAGTCCGAGGAAGAACCAACAGTGTTATAACAATTCGTAACTTTTCCCAAGCGAATTCGTCCTGTCAGTCGATTCGACAAAGTGTCCGAGAAACTTTTCAACAATTTAATATCCCTTGAAATATGTAGGAAAAATTTCCCAGCACAAAAAAGGGAAGCGGACGTTAATAAAACGGGTGAGTCAAAAATATGTACCCAAAGACAAATTTTGATGTAAATTCCCGATATGTATGATTATAGAAACGATAGCTCAACCGTTGGATGGCGGGCTGAATTCCGAAAGCTGAGTACAGCTTACATTCTAAATCTTTTATCAAGCCCACATATAACAAGGGTTTACAAATTTAGATGCACTAATCTATGCAAGATAATTTAATTTTTTCAACTTGTCATTTTCCTTCTGCGATCACTGCTTCGTTAAAGGAATATGTTGTCCTTAACACTAATATTACAACGTCAAAAAATAATTCATAAACATAATTGCTTATAAACGCAAAATCGAGCGACGTTTATACTTAAAATATCAAAATGTACTACTGTAATAATATCACGCAATATCACAATAATAGAAACAGTATACGCTTATACAAATCTGTGAGGCAAATTTGGTTGTATGATTACGTAATGCAAGTTGTGATATTCTGTGATACGGTAATACCATATCGCATTAAACATATATATATACAATTGTCTGTGTGTTCTGAATGCCGCTTTATTTGCTTGGATCACTCTGATTCGCAAAACAGTTCGCTGCGTATGGTAATCCGCAAAAATCCGTATAAATAAGGAAAGAAGGCAGCGCCTCGATTTGAACGTTGTATTTTCTTACTAAAAACAATATAAAGAAACACACACTCACATACACTGATGCACTCTCACATTCACATCATTTAACTAACACATAAGAATATTAACGAGTTAAAATACATTACACATGCAAAAAGACACCACACGCACAAGTTATTGGATGTAATTAATTTCTATTTTCTATTCCTTCTTTTTTAATTCTGTACTTAATAATTCAAAAGCAAGTATAAAGTTTTTTTCTTTCCTTTTTTCGACCAGGATGTATTTTACAGGGTTTGTTAGATTCTAATGGGACAAATATTACCAAAATTAAATTCACTTATATATACAGGTGAGCCATATTTTTGGGTCCTATTAAAATAATTATTTAAACCAGTAAGTTTCACATCCTACTTAAAAAAGTAGGTGTTTAACCTGCACTAAATGCATGAAAAGGTTTCGCAAATATTTATCCATCGGTTAGACTTAAATAACAAGCTTGGCCCCGGAAATTAAAAAATGTCTATTGAAATGAAGGTTGAATAAATCCCATCTTGGAAGGCAGCCAAGCCAGACAGAAGAAGAGTAAAAGTCCAAAGAGGGATTATGGTTACCTTATTTGGATTCAGAAGATTATTTTCTACTTTTATTACTTACTAATACTCATTTTACTAATACTTAAACGCTTTAATATAGAATTTCTTGTTTATTTGCCTTAGCCTAATTTTAAAGCCTAATTTTTATATACAGTCTACTTAAAATTAAAGTCGCTAAATATTTTGGTTGGGAACTGCCCACAAAATCTCACCATATATTTTTGAGGATGTTGATCGGAAATGTGATAGAAGAGAAGGATTAGAAACCTTAGTAATAAGAATAATATCAGCATTTCTCCATATTGAAGGGAAGGTAATTAGATGAAAGGTCAAAAATATGACTAAAGATTTGAAGCATATGGTCAATTAGCAAAAGAATCATTCTTCGGCTCACATCCGACAGAAAGTACGTAATTGCGTAAACTGTAAAGATGGATACTCAGATAATGGCAGAGTTTAGAAATCTAAATAGAAACCAACAATGTATTTGTACGTTACGTACGTAAGAAATTAAAATTTTGTATATAGCTTTAAATAAGCATGTAGCACGCAAATCCAAAGATTTTTGGGTGAATTTGGATCAGCCGACGATCTCTAGTAAGAATTAATACATTTATATTGAAATATGACATAAATATTTTATTAAAGTCATTGACAACTTTGATTTTTAACGCTAATTTTGACTTGAGTAATTTAATTTCATAAAAGATGTATTCCAATCCTATTAAAACTTGAATGCTAGTGCGCTTACCATCAAGGTGCAGACTGCGGAGTCAGTGCGTCTTTGATCTGGCCCTCCACTCACCGTCGAATTAATTCAAGATTATCACCGACTGGAGGCCGACGTGAACCATTCTACCCTAGTGAAGCCACCAGATAAGCTAATTACTTATTGTGATTTAAATTATTATTTATTTGTTTGCCTATATGAGTTATATTACATGTTTATAACTTGAATCAATAGTACTGGCTTTCATATTGAATTTTGCTTGAGCCATTTCAGTCTAAAAATGCACGCCCCTCCAAAGTATTCACCACTAGAATACATGCAGAATAGTTTGTAGAGGCAAACACGCAAACTCATCATTATTATTAGCATGCAGTGCGTGGTTGAGTTTGATTTTACAATAAAAACGATGTACACACACAAACAAGCGTTGCAAAGAATAAGTATAGGGGCGTGCATTTTTAGCCTGAAACATCTAATATAATATTCTTTTTAGATTATTTATTATAAAAAAGGCAAAAAAAACTTAATGTTTACTATTAGAAGACTACATCTAACTAATTTCAGTTATCTTTCAGCAAAAGAGTTACCAAAGACGGTCCAGTGGGAGACTGTTCCACAATTGTTACGCGTTCTATTTGGGAAGAAAGTGGGATAAAAGCCACACGGGCTTCTTGTACCGTCCCAGGAAGAAATTTTACGCTTTTACTATGGAAAAAGGGAAACTATAAAATTTAGTTATTCCTAAAATACAGGTTTTGTACTTGTCCAAATAATGACGAAAGTGAGTAGAAGCCCGACCACTATCCGCTATCACAAAACTGAGACAAAGTAAAAAAGTTCCAAATTAATTACATTCATTGCGGCAAAAGTTCGCTCGTTAACCAACAATTCCCTTAAATTCCCATTCAATTAACTGTTCAATCCCTTGGCCCAACTTTTGTAAGGAGACGCGCGCGCCCCCCCCCCCCCCCCCCCCCCCCCCCCCCGCCCCCCCCCCCCCCCCCCCCCCCCCCAACCACCCCA
>JANCMC010000001.1:2255292-2266066 GCA_024363005.1 Charaxes varanes
CGTCCAAGTCGTCGCAACACCTCTTCCTCGGCCTACCTGGTCTTCGGTGGCCATTGGTGGGAGTCCATATAGTCGCAACATTGGCCCACCTTTGCGGGTCCATTCGTGCAAGTTCGTATTTACTTATCTTTCATAACAATTAAAGTTAACAAAAGTGTTTACTTACCACAGCTCCTCTACTCCGAAAACTAAAGTGCTTGTGCAAAGTGAACAGCGTTTACTTTGTAACAACTAGGATGATTTGTGATTTGACTAAGTCTAAAACCGTTTTTGCTAGGTATATGTTAAATAAAACAGGTATGGAGACATTAATTTGTATTAAAATTACGTTTACCCAATTATCATATCTGATCTAATCGTTATAAGGTTGAATAATGTCTACAATATTATAAACGTCCATCTATAAATAGGTTTTAATTTTAACAGACAGGTAAAATTTAAAAATTCACGATTACTAGTCTTTTAAGGTATTGGAATTGCTTTAGAATACGGAAGCTTAAATGTAATAGCAATAAGGGACGCATTGGAATGGGAATTTTTATACCTCCACCATAATCATAATCAACAGTCTTTTAATCCCACATGTGGGTTTACGGCCCTCTCCTCTATACCTTGTAAGGATGGAAAACCACGGTTAGAAAGCGCGTAAATTCGGAGATAGATAAAACAATTAAAGATAAAGAAAATTCTATGATTTTCGAATTTACCTTTGAACCTTTTAATCCTTAAGAGTTATCTGTACAGTTGTGCCTATAATGGTTATATATTATTCCAATTCAATACACAACGTAGTTTAGAATTTTAAAATTAATGCCTGATACTATTTTATTCCCTTTGTCTATAATATGGTGGACAAATAAACCTAGAAATAATAGATTCTAGAGATGGTGCACCCGGATTATTTTGGCCGGATAATTCTTAGGTACTTTTTCTAACAAGTCTCAAATTAAATACTAGGTTCTTTAAAATACGTGCTTCCATATTCTGAAGCAGACACAGATTATTTCCATGTAAAATCAAATATTGCGGCAACACTGTATTGAACGTAGTTGTATATAAAATTATCATATCCCAATATCTTAAAATAATCAAATGCAGCGTACTACTTTAAAGTTACAGTGTCAATGCAAATAAATGTGACTAAAGCTTCAGCAATAATTTAGTACGTACTATCTAATTCTAGTTTTAGTTCTTAAAACATTAGTTACATATAAAATATTAATACTCTAAGAATAATTCTGCTCAGTCAAACGCGAACCCGCATCGTTCTCGCATCAACAAGTGTCAAAATGGACTGTTTCAATACAAAATATTACGTGAAATTCGACTTAATGCATTTAAAGAATACTGTAGAAAAAACGTCATCGTACAGGCCTTCCGTTACGTATGCAGAGGGTTAGCACAAACTTGTCGAACCGAAGTATGTCGACGAGTCGACTTTACTTAGGATGCAAATGTTCGTAATAGGACCAAAGGAGGCAAGTCTCACGCTAAAAGCGTGACACGATCAATGCTAAAGCAACCCGCGTTGATGCTAAGAAGGGTCCGCTGTGGCCCCAGCACGAACATTTTCAGCCTAAGTACAGCCGACGCGTCGTCTTACTTTGATTCGAAAAGTTCGTGCTAGGGCTTCAGAGTCTAAGCCATCCATCCCTTGCTGAGTCGAGAACCCTGCCCAATTACAGTCAACATTCCAAAATATACCTACTCTGTCCGTGCACGCAAATCTACTAAAATACCCAGCGGGTATGCAAAATAAGAACAACAATAAAGCTTAAAATATCTCCCAATACAAATTCACTTTTGGATGTAGTAAATTACTCTGATGATTTAACACAAACGTACACTCAAATATTCATAGTTAGTGTTATAAATAATGTGCTTTTAGTTTGTACACAATATCGAGGTGACAAATGGGTTTTCTGTCTACGGAGTAAGCAGGCGTAACTGACAACCATATTCAGAGAGTCAAATACAGTAGTGTAGTAGATAATAGTCACATTGTTGTTAAACTTATTTTTGCAATAAAATAATGAAGAGGAACCCTTATTTTTGCACAGACGAAATACGATATCCTAAACGCGATAATATCAATAAAGTCATTGAAACAAGGTCTTTTTAAATCATTTGAAATTCCCAAATTGAGAAAAGATGAACTTTCAACGGAAAATATTAAAATCTATGTATTGGGTGATAAACCATTCATTTATTATAAAACCCATTATCATCAAATTTAGGCAACCGTATTACGAAGCAACTTTTTTAAAAAAAGATGACTGTAACAAATATCTACTAATTGTTGAAATTCCTAATATTGGAAGTGTAATTTGTACAAATAAATCATGGTTGTCAGTTACTTACTAGCATTCTAAAAATCAATACCACGTTTTTGTTCATAATTTTTTTTTTAGCAAGTCTCATAGTTATAGTGATACATATTGGCACTCAATCATACTTTCTATCGCGTATTTTCTAACGATAAATCAAAACACAAAATCGAGAACGGCGAAATCATCAGTAACTCTACACAAACATCAAAATATTATCTAAAAAACGTTGCTAAATTGTCGACATTCAATATATAAAATCTGAAGAATAAAATCGCACATAAATCACTCGAAACTGAGTAGGTAGGTACATTAATCATAAACAGTAACAAGGTAAATAAAAAATATATTAAAAAGTTTGGACTCCTCAGTTAGTATCGATTTTAATCGACAGGTATCGAAAATCGTAGACTTTCGAAGTGCTCTTTTAACACGGTTGTTGATTCAAGTTCTCATCAGCTATCGGAGGCTGCGACGGCGGCGGTACCGGACTCTATGACAAAATATACGGTGTCTTATTCTAGTGAAATATAGTACACAATTGATAAACACGTACGAGAATATTGACAACGAATGTTTTATCCCAATAATGTCTATAAATTTTATCGCTATATTAGTAGCGGAAAGCATACTTTTTAGGTTAGAATCAACAAATTTTGCGTCTTGATCTTTTTATTAGATTTGGTATTACCACCCGTTGCCAAATACCGTAAAAAAAAACGTGTATGTTACCTGCCAAAGTTCAAACTCAGATAAAAAAGGATTTTATGCAACCAATAAAAACAATATTAAAACAAACAATTTGGAACACATAAAATAAAATCGTGTTAGTGTCACACAGTAATCATTAAAAATACCTTGCGCCCAGAAAATTTATTCAATAAAATGTATATATATACTCTGGCTGAAACAAAAATGTAAATGATAATGAGTTAGAACGAAAATGAAGTAACATCGATGAGGATGACGAAGATACCTTCACCAAAACGAAATGGAGGAAAACAGAAAACAACGAAAATTTGCGAAGCTAAACGTTCAGCTATTAATGAACTACGAATATACCCTGGGGGTATCTATGTCAGTAATCCCTCACCTCCTGTCGCGACTGTCCATGGCTATTGGGTAGAGGTGAATGGCCACCGATCTGTTTAATGTAATCCTTGTCGTCGAATATTTTTATATCGCCGCCTCCCGGCTTATGTTTTACATTGTCGAGAGAGCCCACCTTACTTTCCGCTTTGAAATCCAATTTTTGATTTTCAATCTGTGTAAAGAGTTAACGTGCAATACAATATACATACATTTTATACATATTGTGTATAGTCGATACAGAAAGCTATTTTCTTTTAATTTCAAATTGACGTCTTAAGATAAAAATAAATTACACAATTTATTTTAGTATATATAACGGAAACGAGCTTTCTGTATATTAATATAAGATAAAGATAGTGTTTTATGGTCTTCACATTTTGTGTTTTGCATATAACAATAAGCATAAAGTTAAATAAAAATATAATAGTATATTTGTTGTTTACATTTTGCTTTTAATCATTGCATCTGCCATTGTGTTCGTTTATAATTGTGCATGTGAATTTTTATACATGACTCGTTTTCATTCCATTATATTCTTTTAAAGTAATTTTAAACATCTATATATATAAATATTTCAAGCACATATAATTATCAAAATATAAGTCATATATACATAAATATAGTAAATTGTATTAATAAATAATAGTATGTGATATGAACATAGTTTTCAGTTCATTTTTCTTTTGTAACATATAGAATAGTATACATCCATATGAATATGAAGCAGCTTAATCAACTATGTTGATTTCATTCCCAAGGCATTCCTATCTGTGACTATAATGTCGAGGCAAGTCCTAAAGACATTTTGAAGTAGATACAGAACTGGCAACGATAGGCACAAATTAGGCATAGGCACAACACTAACCTCCCTGCGATGTTTACGTAAATAATGGAAGGGTCTATTTGAAGCCCTCCACCTTGGCAACGCCCACTTAATAAACTAAAAGTACGAAGAACGTCACGATTAAATTTAAAAAGAAAACGTCACAAAGATCGAAAGTTTTCCACAATTACTAGAGTTCGATTTGTGTAAATCCAAGACAAACAAGGTATGGAACGTCGATTGGCTTCATGATTATCCATTGTACAGTCTTTAACTTGAAGATGCTCCTGTTTCCGAAAGAATAGTGCATAGAAGTGCATTGTTGGTAAATCAGTATAAAACTGTGCAAATTTTCAGTTTCTATCACGGACATTTACAAAGGTTTTTAATATAATCTTTCCCAATATTTCTAAAGTATTATCTTAATCGGTGCTTAAATTTAATGACCATTGAGACAACGACTATAAGCGACTTCATGAAAAAGCATTTCAAGGAATTCACTCACCGGTCTGGTTCCGGCGCTCGCTATTCTCTATGAAGGAATTGCAAGAAATTACAATTTCGCATTTTGCATTAATAATGTGATCAAATGTCCTTCTATAACGACTCAACTTAGTGCAAAGTATGTTTGCATTTCTAAATACTTGCTTTACACCTACATTTTCTTTTACTTGTGTAAACTTAAAGGCTTTACAGGTGAGGATACTTCTTACACCTTCGATAGAAACTTACTTGAAATAGACGATACACGTATCGAGAACAAAGTTGGTGGTATAAATAATTTATCCGCATGTTACCTTAACTGCCCCTCCGCCTGGTTTGTGGGTGATGTTGACCGTCGAAGCTACCTTGGGCTTCGCTTTTTCTTTGAAGTCCAGTTTCACAGTTTCAATCTTCTTGTCTCCTCCACCAGGCTTGTAGGATGCATTCTGCAGGGAGCCAACTTTTGATTTCACGTTCCATTCCAGTTTTGTTGTAGTAATCTGTAAGAGTTTAAATGTAATAATTATTAAGGGCGTAAAGATAAGATGCGATCTCCAAGTATACTTTAACAAATTAGTAAGCCCTTTTGTTGATGGTCTCTAAAACTTTAGTACCTTCTTAGCGCCACCACTTGGTGTGTAGGCATCATTTTTAGCAGCGATTTTCGGTGTTACATTGTTGAAATCAAGTTTTCTATTTTCAATCTTCACTTTTCCACCACCTGGTTTGTAAGTAGTGTTGTCCAGAGATCCAATCTTCGATTTCACGGCTTTAATGTTCGGTGACGGTGCGTTACCAACTTGAACTTTATTCATTGGTACTTCTGTTATAGACAAAATAATAAGCAATTAGATTTTACATATCTACTTCACTAAACTACAATATGAGAAGCTTAATTTGAAAACAAAATATTAGGTATAACGGAAATAAGTTAGTGGAAACGGTGATGGGCAGACAACATATTCAGAACGCCAGATTGAGTGAGTAGTGGTTTAAATTAGGATGGAGAAATCCGGTCCCATGGGGCCCATGGACCGACAACATTAAAATATTTACTAAGGCACCTAACTATGCACCCAACATACCCATATAGGTAACAAATCATGATTGTATACATTTTATTAAAATATAATATAATACTCATTAGTATATAATTTTAACTTACTTTTCTTATCGGTTGGTTGTGGTGTTTCAGGTGTTTTAGCTGTAGCGCTTTTGCTTGATGACCGGGAAAGGCTCTGTTTGAGGCTACTACTTGATTTTTCTTTAGTTGGCAATTTGCTCGGCAATTTCTTATTCGGAGATCCTGGTGAGCCGTTTATGTCCTAGAATAACCGACAAAATACTTTCAACTATTACAATTTTCATATAGATACATGTATTTTAAGTTTTAGATGCAAGACCAATGAAACTTTTACTACCTTCAAGTAATTCCTTTCATATTCTTATGAATTTACTTAAATTAATTAACTTACATTTCCTTGTGTGGACTCATCAACACCACTGTCATTATCGCCATCTGAAATACAATATCATGCTTTATTTCAATGATTATATTTATCGCTTGACTATAATATAGTTTGGTTCATCTCAATACAACATTTTTGACGCAATTATTGGTCTTAACTAAAAGTAAATTGATATATTACCTTTAGGACGGGAAGTTGGAGCGGACACTATTTTACGTGGTGTTGATTTTTTAGAATCAGAAGGAGTAACTGATGTTTTTAAATCAGTTGGTTTTTTATTATTAGAAATAGATGATTTAAAATCTGTAGGTGATTTAGACTCTGATATGGGAGATTTCGATATCGGTTGACTGGGCGATACTGGTTGTTTCATTTCTTTACGAGCTTCTGGCTTTATTTCTTGTTTTACTTCTATTTTAGGCGTTTTTGGACGTTGTGGTTCAGGTGTAGGACTTTTAGTTTTATTAGATGAAACAGAATTCTGTGATGCATTCTTTGGTTCTGGTGATTCATCACTTCGTGTTAACGATGGTGATCGGTCGGAAAGTTCATTTTTAGTTTGATTCGTATCGTTTTTTACTGAATTCAAAGGACTTTGAGAAATTACGTCATCGTCGTCATCTACCTTCTTTTTAGACGATAAATTTGATAACGAACCCATGAAAGATTCTGTCATCTTAGATCCAGTCAGACGTGATTCTGGGCGTTCGGGTATATCTTTATTTCCTTCCACAGAAACCTCAGATTTAACACTTTCCCGCGAACCCTGAATGTTATCCTTACTGTTTCTCATTTCCTGAATTAAACCAAGTCCAGGACCGCGACTCGTCAATTCTTCAAATCGTCCTCCGACAGCGCTTATGGATTTTCTGCGATCATCTTCCATTTTAAGAGGACTTGGTGTTCCAGGCGCAGCTGCGATGCTGTAGCTCCTACCTTTAGCCGTTCCCGGCATCTCATTGATGTTTTCGGGTTTGGTACCGTTTTGGTTTTCAGTAACAGCATTTTGGTTCTCCAGGTTGACTGGTTTGTTTTGATTCGAGTTCGACAAATCGAGTCCTTTAAGAGATCCTTGGGACGACTGTCTCGAAAGTTGGGTATTATTGGGATTGTTAAATGTAGAGGGTTTCACTGATCCGTTCGATTGCGGTATTGATTGGGATTTGGAGCCGTCAGGAGTAGTGACGCTTCCAAATTGTGGTGGCTGTCGTGGTCCAAATTGAAGATTATTCGGCACTGGACCTCTTTGTGGAGGTTGAGGAGTTGTAGGGGACTGCGCCGGTCTAGGGCCTTGTTGGTTGATGACTTGTTGGCCAGAAGGTCGTAAGGGTGGCGGTTGATTTCTTATTTGTGGTGAGCCTGGAGGGCCGGCAGGCGCTGGCCCTCTTTGTGTGGGATTTCCAGGTCGAATTCCGAACTGTGGTGGACTTGTAACGGGCCCACCGGGTTGAAATTGCGGCCTTTGTTGAAGTTGTGGAGCACCTGGCCTCAGAGATTGAGGTGGGAAGGATGATCTTGAATCTGCTCTAGTCAATGGAGGCCGATAAGGGAGGCCTGTACCATTCGTTTCTGACCCGTTCGGGCCACTCGGATTGCGAGGCTCGACAGATGCCTTAATAAAGAAGAAATTAGTTAAAAAATATCGTCACACTCAAAAAAAATATTTTATGTATATTTTTGTAAATTATATATTAGGCAAGACTAGCGTCCGCAACAAACCTTAATTTCTAACGTAATTTTCTTCATACAAATATAATACCTATATTAAATAAAGACAGACCATAATATCAAAGTTTGGTTATTGTTATGAATAACGTATTAGACTATAAATTATGATCACGATGGTATCGTGACAAAGGGAGTTGTAGGACGGAGACATCCGCGATCTCACAACTCGTCTTTATGTTACGCCCTACATATAAAATTCTAGAAAATATTGCATTGAATATGATTTGAATTGGTATAACTGTTGGATATTTGTCTGTTGCTATATTGTTATATTTTCGAATACCCATGAGGAAAATAGAGACAATTAAATTATGTTTAAAGTCCCCTTTGTTGAAGAATATCGTGTCGAGTTAAGGTTATTTTATATAAGACTATATGAAAACCTGTCTGCTTGTAATGGTTTCATTATATTGTATTACTACTGTATATTGCTATACTTTTATATACCTTGTAATTAAATATACATACGTCAAAGTATATATATGTCAAAGTTATATAATCATTTTATTACTCATGTAAAAATACATAAACCTTATTTTTGTATCTGATTTATTAAAGGATATTAAATCTATTTAAAATTATGTCATACTCGTCAAAAAAAAAACATATACCTCTTACAAAACATATAAGTTATATATCTCTATTAATTTACAAACGTGACAAACAAAACATATCATTTTTCACAATTCAAACAATATTATGGCTACGTGTTTGAGACTCATTTAAATTGCAAATTGGAATATAAACATATCCGCAACACTTTTTTCTTTTTAAATTGTAAAAAGTTTTCCAGTTTGAAAACATAATTTGTATTCCTTACTGAGGCATACATAAATAAAGGAGGGACCAAAAGAAAACATACTTCGGAAATAATTTATGTTTCTACCCCCTACACACGAATAGCGAGCAGTGCCCTGGGTAGCAAGTTGTCACGAACTCGGCCAGTAGGTCAAGTATGTATTGATGTAAATAAGCTATAATTCCGTATTATTGTAATTGTACACCAGCACAATACTTCTACTTAGAAGTAGGGAAGCATATACTGGTTTAATCTATTAGTATAGATGACAGTAGAGGTGAAACCCAAGCCGAAGTAATTAGTCTATAAATTATTGCAATGAGGGGTTATGATCCCTCAATTTTGTATTTACTAACTTACTAACACTCTATTACCACAAGCTTTAAAAGAAGCAGCAAGTTTAAGAAGAAACGAGCATCTTATGTATGAACTTAAAGCATTTCATCCAGTGCATCAGAGTAGCATACTCATAAAAGGAGCCTCTGGTGCACTAATCTGTGGATGATGCGGGTCCCGCTGGGTTTTATTGGATATTATGATAGTGCCATCGAGTTTCACACTTCCGTGCGTAAATACATTTCCCAGGGCAAAAAGAAATGTCCTCAAGACATTTATAATCATATCAAATTCACCCCCAATAAAAACACGGTCTGAATACCGTTAATTCTGTATTGATTTGCTATTTGCTGTATGCAATCTTGCGGCAAACATTCGATATCCATGAATACGGCTACTGCACCGCAATACTAGACTACAGATTACGTTTTTCAAGTATTTATAATCACGAACTATTCGATTGCGATCATTTATTTTTAGCATCAAAACTTTTTACTATCTCTATCCTGAAGGCGTTTGTAACCATAACTTAGAACCTGGTGCGCGTCGTCCTAATAGAACCTGAATGCGCGATGCGAGCGAAATTAATTCGTGCGAACGCGCGATTAAACTTATAGATATCTAGGAACTGTTGTAATTGAATTTACGCGATCGCATCAAACTTCAATTAGGACACTTCTTAGACATCAAGGTCGAACTTCCGTTTAGTCCGTACAGCTCCGATTGAGTTGAAATTTGGTACACTTATGTATTTTGAAAGTACCCGCAAATTTTATTTTCGCGGTTTTTCGTGTTTATTTACAAAAATATTGATTTTTAAGAGAAATGTTTTAAACAAAAGTTATAGCCCGCTAAAAAATTGATATTTCATGTTCTTTACATTTTTTTCCTAAGATCAGTATTTACTGAGAAAAATAGGTTAATGTCCTGTAATTTATATATTACATACATATTCTTGATTAGTGCTACTAAATACATAAGTGTACCAAATTTTAGCTCAGTCGGAGGTATGGGCTAAATGTAAGCTTATCCGAACCGTAGCTATTCACAGGTTCCTCAAAATAATTATCCGCTAGAGATGATAACGCTTGATACTACCAGCTATCTCAATTATGTACAAAAATTATATACACAAAGTACAATTATTATAACCAAAGCATGGCGTGTTTCATCAGTTATATCGATAGAATTATGATATTGTACCACCACACGTTACTCAAAGGTCAACAATAGAAGTCATACTTCGCGTGGTTATATAACTTTATAAGTCACTGATAAATATCCTTCGAAAAACAATAAATTTTCAAACATTTATGCTCCCATAAAACTGCAACTGCACTTACCGAATGTTAGCCTTTTATGGTTTTCTATCATGCTTTAACATTTGAATATCTATTGAAAATCTTTCTCTTTATGATTTAAGTCGATTCATATAAACAAAATGTTAGTTTGCTCAATTTGACTATGGCCGCAGATTACCCTAAAGATATTCGTATTTTCGCTAACAATAAAAGCAAGATTCTATTCGTTTTATTTTGAACACGCTATCTAAAATATTCATTTTACTGTTTTCGCAAGCACTTTAGAAAAATGAAGCTAATATAAAATCATAAACTTTAATACTTAATTAAAGAATAAGCCTGAAGTGGTACCTTATGTTAAGTGTAATTTCTTAGCGGATAATGATAATGCGATGTTTTACAATTAGTAGGATGAG
>JANCMC010000001.1:2290997-2303182 GCA_024363005.1 Charaxes varanes
ACTGTCATGTTTACTACCCGCGGCCATCTGTTACAGCACCGAATTCCCGTTATCGATGTAAAATTAATACCCACCGTACGAATGGATTCCATCCGATGCGTGTATATTAATAGTGAAAAATTACCATACCACCAAAAGCCCGTTTGTGATGGCGGAGATTCCGATTTGTATATAATTATGAGGTTACATCACATGTTTACATCGCATCGGTGCGGTTATTACTGTACGCCAACACGGGAGATTTATGGGGATCCCGAGTACTGTTATACGTAAAAGTTTTAATTGCACGTCTAGCCGAGGTGTGTAATGGGAGCGTTTTGTCTTATTTTGCCCCTCCGTCAGGTATGTTAAAGCTTTGGTACTGAATGATTCCAGGGGTTTAATTAAAGCCCCAGCAGAGAGAGGAATAAAAGTAAAAACAAGCAAGTGAGACGGGTTTATGTGAAAGTATTTGGAGGAAAAGAGTTGGCGAGGGTAGAGAACGCCAGGAACGATGAAGATAGTTCAGTTGAGAGGTTAGCGTGAGAAATACTTAGTGAAACATAATCAAAGCGTGCCCAACCAATTCCTGATGCAAATGTATAATTTTCTTGCTAACGAAGCATTGCGCATTACAGTGTGCGATACTCGTATTAGCCGATAGAGCCGTCTTCGGTCCAAGTAACTAGTCGGAAATCTGGCTGATGGGATGGTAAATACTACATTTATGGCTTAATTGGCGATATTAGATGGATCTAACCGCGTTTGCATCTCACGGCGCTTCACGACAATAGGCTTTATTAACAAAAAATAACGCTCATTCTAATAAGATAATCACGTAGCGAGAGATCGTCTACCCATTATTATCTAACGCTGCAGTATGGAATTATGTTAATAAATAGCGAATATGCTTCTTTTATTACGGGTAGTTGCATGTTAATTGCAATTATGACAGGCAATGAAGGCTTATAACTGTGTAAACAGTTTAAATTATTTTTACCTTCACATAATCGACAACCAATATAATGTCGATATAATAAGTCGATATTTAAAAAACAAAACAAGAATAGTTTCGACCTTTTTTTGATCCGTTTCTTTTCGATCGGTTAGTCTCAGAAGTTAGATCGTTTTGCACTGCCTTTATGATAAGGGTGTTCTTAGGAATCACTAATACTGTAATACCGGTACCGGACACCTATATTGGATATTACGTTAGAACTTAAGATTATACCGATGTCCTAAAAATCACAACTGAGCATTTTCTTGCCTCGCAAAATATGACTGCCAAGCTGAACTAACTGCCACCTACAGTTTTTCCGATTCGATACGACCGAAGGAGCATTATAAGCCTTTTGAATGTGGACGTCAATACAGTCATTTGTGTACATAAAAACTGCCGCCTGGCTGCTCCTTGTCATATATTAAAAAAAAGAAACTATCGATAACGACTACAGAGATCAGAGCACATTATTGTTTTACCGTCCCAAATAGATGTCTCGATCTACAGTGCGTCTAGTATCGCGTATCGGAGATCTTGTTACAAAAGTGTGTCACTTGGAACAATCCGAAAAATTTATTAGAACAAAAAAGTTCGTGCGCGGGCCCGCTATCGACGATCGGATGACACGAGACGAGAGCGAAGTAGCCAAGTGCAGATTGAATTCGACAGGCGGGTCGATATTGTCGGAATTACGAGCGTTTAATCGCGGAGAATGAGCGCGCGTCGCGGCGTTGGCCGGCCGCGACGCCGACAATGCCTGCGCTGTCATGCCGAACGTCTCCCGGCTCACGACCGCGACATCGGAAATCAATAATCGAATGATTTAGCCACCGCGCCGCGTGCGAACTTGATTAGGCACGATAATGCCTGCCGCATCTCCCGGACCGACATTATGCTCACTCCGCGCCGAGGGGGCGATAGGTTATCGTCTATTCGTACTTTACACGAGTCTATTATTTCTAGGCTAACGGCCCGGCACATATTTTTCACGATACACATCTTACGAAAGCACGCACACTCCGCTGGTACAGTAACGAGCTTCGATACCATTGGTCAAATATATTGTAGTATTAACCGTAACTTGACCACATATAACTTGCACCAATTACGGTAGGCAATTACAGTATTTATGGGCAATTGTAGTAATAGTTTTCTTAAATTGAATTTCGTTGCACGTATGTAAGGCAATTGACCGTGCTGAAGTATCGTTGCGTTGTATAACTTTATGAATGGCGATTAAATAGAAAAAATTAACGTGTCTTACAATTTATTGTTGTTTCAACTAAAATTATTGCTGCTGTAAAGGAGGTCCATATTGAAGCTATGAATAAAGAATTAGTTTTTGTTAACTAATAACAAATGAGGATATTTTCACATCACGACTATCACAAGATCATGGATATTTTATTCTTCTTCATTTTAGTCTTGATAAGTTTCTTCATCAATAGACTGGTATTTAACGGATACCTAGATAACAATAATTGGATTGGGTTGGAGAAATTCGGGTCGACCCGTTGCACGATGGGTTGACAACATCAGAAGAGTGGCGGGAAGTGCTTGGATGCGGGTTGCGAGAGATAGGGAAGAGTGGCAGAAGCAAAGGGAGGCGTATGCCCAGTAATGATCGAGTAAAGGCTAATAAATAGATAGATAGATGACAACATAAAACATATTTGAAATAGAAATTTCATTTCAATTTTTAATACCATAAAAACCGCCGAATTCCTTTCTTATTTCTGTCATCAGATTTCATTAATTTTTGGAATCAGAGATAAATTGAAAAACATTTGACGATTAAAACGTTCTCGCATAAGCCAATTTCCACAAAGCTTCTTTAAGAATTCAATCGGTAATTGCAAAAACACACAAATTAATTCAAATTACCGTTCCATTTACAAAAACGCAAGGAATTCATATATATATATATCGGGAAAAAGATTGTCTAGTATGGTGAAAAGTCAAGAGTTCAAGTGTAAAGCGAGATATCTATGGACGTGCACGAACGCAGACAGTTTGTTTCAATGGGATAAATGCTATTCCTGACATATTGATCCTATGGGTCATAGCGGTAATTTTTATTTATTGTGGTCACGATACAGGACCGATCCGCTACTAAAAGGGTTTTATTTAACCCATTTTACAGGTAACAGGTTGTTTCCGTTTCACGTATCTTTATTTAGTATCACGTTTAGAGTAGGTGAGCCGCAATGGATGTCGTTTGATGTAATTAGATGTGATGAGTCAAAGTTTCTAGTTTTTAAGTAGTCAAAATCACACAAATATAGGAAGGCCAAGATCCTGTCTAATAAAAATAACCTTTTTTAAAGCTTTTATTTCACTTGAAAGGTGTGTTTGTTCGAGTGGAATCTTGCAACTTAATTTTGGAGCAGATGTGTTATATCGAACGAGCTGAAGTTTTACACATATCGTATGTATAACGGATGATAATGCATTATAATGATGATATGGAGCTGAACTGATGTTGGAGCTTGAAGGGTGGCCATAGAAACTCCATTTTAAAACGACATAATTCCATCGAGTCTTGGCTCGTATGATTCGTCCTGATGAGTACTTTGTCTTTAGATGGTATCCAGGGTCTGATAATGGAGCTGGAAGGTTGTCATAGGATCTCCGTAATAAAATTACACAATCCCAAAATAGCAGCTTTTTTAAAAGAAATCAATTTTAGTTCCACATTAAATATTTTTTATACACCACCTATAAATCGCACAGACATTCAATTTTATTAGCTCAATCAAGACAAAGATTTTGAATTATTATTGCCTACTTTTAGGCCAACGTAGAAAAAAAAAGAAATGCCATTACAGAACAATCTGCAGAGAATGTGGCCATCACGTATTCACCATTAAACACACATGTCAAATTAACCCTATCCCGCTTTAGGATCAAGCAAAAAAAAAAATAGAAACGCTCCCGTGCAGCTAAGTCTAATTGCCGCCTATGAGGCATGTATAGGCGTTGCGATTACACGTAGGCTCTAAGTAATAGATACCGGGAGTGCTTTCCCCTGGTGTTTTCTCGGATGCGTCTTCAATAATGTACTATTACCATGATTTATAATACGACCGATTATTGGGTAGCTTTTTTAATGACAGCCGAGGCCTCCCGGCGTTGCATATGGTGCCAGTGTATGCTCTATAAGTGTACAGCGCAGTCAGCCTCGAGGTATAAGAACTTTTTTCAACTGCTACGAGTGTATAATTTTTTCAGCTACACTTTGAGGAATGTATGATTTCACGAGCATGATTTCATTTGACCGTGAGTGTCTAAAGATAGTTAATATGTGGTGCGGCCTTGATATGCTCGTAAGTATTAATGGAGGGAATTAAATATAATTGTTATCTACTGTAATTCTCTGAGAAATTGCACTCTTTAAGCGTGAGATTAATGATAGTACTGTGATACATCCAAGTTGCATACAATTTTAAAGTTAAAATTAATATAGGTTACTAATTACCAAAATTATAAATGGTAGTGAGTGTACTTTTACAGTAAATAATAATAATTAAATACATAAACATCTAGTGTTACTATGTGTGGTCCCTTACCAAGCCAATCAGTGTTCATGAAACTTAGCATTAATTAAGTCCAACTTGAGAGTTAGGGCAGTTTTTATTTCTAACTCACTCAGCCGGGCACCAATACTTCTTTCTATCATAAAACTGCGGCAATGCTGTCACGTCAAGTAATGGTATTATTGTCGCATTTCGTTCGGTTTGTGAGAGTTCCCTGTGGCTTAAACTCGTCTTTAAAATGCCGGCAACGCATCCTGGTGGTGCAGATGTCCATGGGCATCGGTAGTCACTTGAGTGAACCGTTTGCTCGTTCATCCCTTGTAACACAAAAAAAAAGTCACAGCAACGCGTGGCCGAGTTGACTAGTTCATAATAAAAATTACTCGAGGTTAGTATATACCATAGAGCATTTCTGTACATTTCTCTTATGGTACGGCTATGAAAGTGGCTTATATGAAACTGAGATAAAAGCATAGAAGCTGATCAACAACAAATTAAGAGTCTCAATAATAATGGTAGATCTTTAGAGAGATCTTAATAGAAGAACATTCTAAGGGTATTATTTATAAGGGGATAGTAACTGTTAACCGCAGGATAACTGAAAAGTCAAGTCGTGCTCGTAGCGAGTTTTGTATTGCCATTGTTTATGCGATCTATTGTATATTGATGGACACACTTCAATCTAGAAATTACAACTTAAGGCCTAAATATTAAACATGGCCCATTGTGTTTTGATGGGCATATTTCAAAGAGCAAGTCGCAAGAAAGTAGACAAAGATTATCGTTATTGTGATTGACAGAAATTTCTCCAACGTCCATCGGCATCGTGTCGGGCGAGATAAACTTGACGTTACTTTTTTCATTTCTTTCAGAATACTCTTATCGGAGGCAGATACGGTTTGTAATTATTTTCACTGCTCGTGGCACTTTGTAATTAAAATAACTGACAACTCATTTATCTAAATCAGCCTACTTACTTGGGCACATTCTAAACCAATCTATTTGTTTCGGTACGTACGGTCGAGCATCAGTGGTTAGACAAATGAATGCATCGTTTTTGGACTCGATCCGCTTTTACTGTTTTTAATCATATGCTCGAACATGTTTTGATATTAAATCAATGCCAGCATTATGTTAAGTGGACTGTTATGAATTTTAATGTGGCCAACATTCGTCATTAATTTTCGTGATAAAATACCTCAATGGTGTAATGACGGAGCGTCGATCGTGCACGAAAGGGTGGGCAATTAGGATACCGCTCTGTAATGATGAAGAATTCCAATTAATTTTAAAATGAAGACATTGCAAAGGCGATCGTGTACAATTATCATTATGAGTTCCGTTAAAATTGGCGCTGCAATATTGACATTACGTAAGGAGACATTCATTTACGAAAAAATTGGACACACAAACGCCTCTGCAATTTCTTTCGTTTCCTTCTTACCACAGACAACATAGATGTTAAGTGTGTGATTTTGTTTACTTCATGATCATTTCAAATCAGCTTCAGTTAATCCTAGAGACGTAAGGTGCCTTGTTAAGTCACAATTTGATTTTTTGATAATAATCGATCGTAAATTGAGCAAGGTATAAACATGACAATAGTTCAATTAAGTTGAACAGAGGTATATCGCGAATCACAGTTTACCGTTGAGGCATTGCGAATAATGCACTCAAGTGTATTGGACAACAAAATAATATAACATTGAATGAAACATCAAATTGCTTCTATGTAATCAAAGTAAAAGTACAATCAATATTCCATTCATTGTAGCGCAGGTGGTTCCGTTGTCAATAAACATACACTTGATTTTAATCATATATATTACTCACGCCGGTTGTACATCGAATCATTTTAAATTTTTTGCTAGTTCACTACAAAAAAAAAAGGCATGTCCCGCAATGTATGAATATGTGTGTACTAATTCAATTCATTGTAATTACGAACAGTTAACTCAATTACGTACAATCTATCGCCATTAGAATTGTGCACTATTTGCGGACGTATTAAAACGCGCGCAAAAAGTTTCGACCGAAAAGCATCTCGTGTCAGAAGTGTGTCGTTCAGCAATTATCCAATTCTACGATTGTTAAACATGTGCTATTTTAAACAGAACTGCTCGTCAACAAATCTACCAGATTCAAAAAGAGTAAATGTCAGGCCAACTAACAAATGTGTCAAAACGTTAAAATATACTCAGGCTATTCCCGATGGCGCATTAAAATTGAAGAACAGTCCATAAATTTTAAAAAGATTGGAATAAAGCGCTCTGAAGAAGTGTATGGTTACAGCAATGGTCATTATCCAATTTGACGATTGTTAAGCGTGTGTTATTTTAACCAAACTGGACATTCAACAAATCTTGCCTGTTTTTAAACTGACTAATGATAGGGCTTGCGGTGTAACACTTTAGTAATACCCATGTTAAATAAAAAATAGACTACAATGTACTTCGCGTCGTTGGTGGAAGATTAAAGATAAAACACACAGAGGCTATTGCTGAGGGAGCATTGAAAAAAGACGACGCGACAGTTGATGAATTGAACGTATGCACCTTGAATGAGTCCTGCTATGTGCAGGTCCTGTTCGTGTCTCGCGTTGCAGTGGTACTCAATCAATTATCAGTCATTACCCAATTAGTACGTTCAGTTTCTTATTTGAAAAAATTGCCGGTTTCTTCTTCTTCGATCCATTGAATGCACCCTTTGCTTTATTCTATGGAGTAATTTTTAATTAAATCACATAATATTTTCTGAACTTATCATGTCTTTTTGCATATTTTGTAAAGACATTTTTTTTTGTTTAATTTATTTAATTTTTTTTTAAGAATTCAAACTAAATACATTGGTATCGAATACCATAATAATAACATAAATTCTTCCAAGGACGTTTTGGCACCTAATGTTCTAATGGCTTGTTAAATAAGCACGGACACACGAGGTGGAGCCAATTAATCAAATACAAAGTAGAATAACATTAGTATTTAGTACCTAACTAATTTTTTGATTCTTGATCACATAAATTCTTCCAAGGACGTTTTGGCATCTGATGCTCTAATAGCTTGTTAAATAAGCTCGCACACACGACGTAGAGCCAATTAATCAAGTACAAAGTAGAATAACATCAGCATTAAGTACCTAACTAATTTTTTGATTCTTGATCACATTAATTCTTCCAAGGACGTTTTGGCACCTAATGTTCTAATGGCTTGTTAAATAAGCACGGACACACGAGGTGGAGTCAATGAATTAAATACAAAGTAACGGTAGTGCGCACCATGTTTATAATTAAAAGGTTGGCCAGTGACCAGTTTACGTCAAAGTTTTGGCCAAGCTGTAAATTATGCGGCGCCTTGACGACGATGACCATGTTTATGATCGGAACGATGATGAATTTTTATTGAAAACGGATTAACATTGTCAACTGCAACGGCCCGTAAATAATAAGTATACTGAGGCCCATTATACGGTGTAAAATTATCGCCAATTGGAAATGTAATATAGCATTTTTACATTGAACGTAAGGCGAGTGTGTTATAAAGCGATCTTATTATCATAAGTGCTTCGAGGAATTCGTTTTAATTGAATACCGATACTTTTATTATACATCAAAAATTCTTTATTAAGGTCCGATAAATTAGGGTCGTATTTTAAGGTTTGCTAGTTAAATATCTTACGTTGCTTTTTAATCCTGTTTAACTGTAATAGAGTATAATAAAACCACATTGCTGAATATGGAATAGGCGCTTTTGAAGAATAACGATATAAATATGTATAAAGCAGCGGCAATAAAACTGCACAGAAAAAAAAAATCAGGTTTATACTTTTTTTTTGCAATTATGTACATGGTCCATATCGAGAAATTTTCTAGTAACATTTTTAAAGACACCATAATATGGAGTGTCGCTGAAGTGTAAATGCCACGTCGTACGCAACAGTGCACGCGATGTATACTAATGAGTAAACGTCAGACTGCTGGTGATTGACGTCAGTTCACCGAGACAAACACTGGCCACTTGAATTCAGTAATAAATATTTACAACATTTTGTATTATCTATACCTTAGTACGCGAAGAAAAAACTTTCGGCACTATTAAAATAAAATTGTTTGAACCAAGGAGTATAAAATTTAAAAAAAAAGGAGTATGAAATTTGACACTATTGCACTTTATACATATTTAGAGGATTGTGTGTGAATGCTAATATTAAAAAAAATATGCATAGTAAACATATTACATTATTAAAATAAAAGCACACAGACATCAATGCCATTGGGTTTATATACATGTTTATACATGATGTATATTAAATGTCAAATACAACAATGTTGTGCTTACAAATAATTAAAATTTTGTATATAGATTTAAAGTGAATGGCCGCTATTGAGTGCATGTCGGACTACTGGTGGTTGACGTTAGTCAACCGAGAAAAAAAAAGTCGAAGTGACCAGAACTACGAAATCAACAATTAATACTTACACCCATTTGTATTATAAACAGAAATATTAGTAAGTATTAAATAGATGGATTAATATTGGAGAAGGTCGTAGGTTAGGAGGGTATTCTTCTGACGCTGACCGCACGCGCTGACTGTCAGCGAATAGCTTCTCAGCGCCGATCGATCGACTCGGATCGGTTTAGAATAGCGCTGATCGTCGTGAAGTACGACGCAGACAATGTCGATGATAGTGAAAATTGTTGCCGCGTACTATGTAGCAAAGAAAACGTCGGCGCTGAGCATTCAGCGCGACTCGGAAACGCTATGTACATGTTGACCCATCAGCGCCGACCGTCAGCGTGCGGCCAACGTGACGGGAAAACCAGCCTCAATCAGTGTTAAGTAGCTTAGGAGGTTCGTGGTAAGCCACGGCTGTGTGATAAATGGCTGAATAATTTTAACACTGATTTTCAAATATCTGACCTTATCAGTGTTTCGGAGTGCACGTAAAGCAGTCCCGATTCATGTCCCCGAGTGATGTTAGTCGTAAAAATGTAGACATTGTGGGGCGTCCGAGGATGATGTCAGACGGCAGTAGGTCTTATTAACTCGTCCCACAGCCATGTTCTCTGCTATTTAAGGGGACCGGGATAACGCTAGGTAGAAAACTAAGTATTAATAGATATTGCAATACAATATCTATTTATAGATTAAACTTGTTTGCTACTTTAATCACAGATTGTTAAGTTAACTTTGAAATAATAAATCTTCTACTGCTTGTTGACATTTTGAGATTTTAATGATAAAGGCCGGAGCAGGTAATTAAATATGCTCTCAGAAATGTGGCATACTTAGCTACAATGTTAATAATAATCGATATACAACTATATACGTACATATATAAACGTGTAGTGTAGTAAATAACCCTTGGTCCCCTGTAGTTAATAAGGGTATTTTGATTTTATCGCAAAAGGTGAGGATGGAATATATTTTTTATGAGAAATATTTTTATACAAATTGCCGTATTCGTGCGCCATTGAGCCGAATATGTGTAGCAAGAAGTCCGCATAATTTGTCATTATTTTCTAAAATCTACATATAAAAGCAAAAGGTCAACTAACAGGAAACCTCGAAAACCGCGGGACATACAAAGACGAAATTTGACAATTTTTTTTATACTTAGTAGACATCCGCTAAGAACGAATTTTTCGATAGGACAAGATTAAGGAGGACTAAGGTTTCTTGTTACATACATATATATTTTTCGAAAATAATAGCGTTCAACATACTATGTTATAAACAACGACTATGTTATAATGAGGCTTCGTAAACGGAGACGCGTGGCGTTGCGCGTCGCATGCGGCGTGGCGTCTCGCGGCGTGTAAACTCTATGGAAACGTAATCGCTTCTCCGTAAACGCACTCATACAACGCTATAGGCTTGCATTCGGTGCAGGTTGCGTCGCCACACGCGACGCGCGACGCTCCGCGTCTCCGTAAACGAGGCCTTAGTTTACATACAAAGTTCTAAGTGGGTTATATTCAAAGTTTATACGAAACAACTGCAACGATACGTGTATGCCATGAATATTAATCAGCGCTCACTTGGACTGCCTGTAATTGACAATCGGATGTTACACCGTCCAGTTCCGATACACGTAATTGTTTTTATAATAAACCCGGCAGACGTTGTCTTGCTCGAATTTTGGTCAGTTAACCAACCTCATTTATGTTTTTTCCATAATACGTGACACTGACTGTATGTTTTATGAAATTATAATTAATGGCACTTGAGTGAAAAGGTCCAGTTCCAATGTTATCTGTTTGAAATATTGTGAAGTGGCGACCATATCTGCTTTTGTTGTAGTTTTAAATAATTTCTATAGTTTTATTTTATTTCATTTTTTTTAAACTCACCGTGGCAGAATGGGGATAAAACAAACTGAATTTAAATCCATTGTCAAGTTTTAGCGAGTGAACAACAATTGATTTTTATATAATTATGAAGACTAGTTGTGTGTATGAGAAAAGAGATTCCTTGACATCTAAATACTTGCCTATTTCTGTGAATATAAATTTAGAGTATATAGTAATAACAATATTCAAGAAATGTGGTCTACATATGTTGAATATTGTTATTTTTGTTGAATATTGTTTTCAGCGATTAGTTAGAAGATTTTTTTTATATTTTTTTCGTAATTCAAGTATTACTTTGAATATTAGGAATAATTTTGATATGCCTTCTTGTGTTTCTTCTGTACTTGAATTAACGCAATCTAATTATTAACGTTAACGACACGTAGAGTCATTCGTTTCTTAGTAAAATTATTTTAATTCATTCACAAACAGCGCATTCACTTATTTTTACACTTATATAGTCATAAAAAGTGGATTAAAAATATAACACGACTCAACGCCAGTAAGTTAGAATTCTCATTAAACAGGACGGCACTAAATCGTTTTAATTGGGAATAAAAGTCGTCGCTATCGAAACAATTCAATCTTAATTTAATATAAAACCGGCGAATAACCAGAGCTCTAACCGCACGGGCGCAAGTGGAATAAAATATTTTAACTCGCAACACTATAAATAAAAAACAAGTGAAATATCTCGCTCTTCTATATATCGCAATTACAGTAAATTGTGTGTACTTATTTGCGTAAATTTGCCCGTAATCGTCCCGCGACCGCGGCCGGTGTCGCTTAAGATTTTATCTAGAGTCTGTTTGAGTTGGGTTCGTTAAAAGTCGCATTGATTAGCCCACATCGGTGTTACATTATTCAATGAGGCGCCAATAATCAGCGTCCAGGTCTCTATGGCATGCGTGTCTACAAATAGACGAGCCAACCTGCCGTTGGATACAGGCCAACTAACCTACAAATCCTCGGAACAATAGGGACATGAATAAAATTCTAATATAATTTTTTTAACAAAGTCATTTCTACGGATTAAAATTAAGTGGTTACTATCATATTTTTGCATCAAATTTAATATAATAAAAATAACATATGTTCCTATAAAGATATTACGGGTGTAAATACAAAAAAAATGGCCAAAAGCGTGTCTAGACACGCTTATATGGAAAGGTTCCGTGTCTCATACGCTATAAATATATTTGTTAAATAACTTCAAAAGTTGTTTCTCGATTTCGTTCAGAATAATTTTCCTAATGAGTTTTTAGCATGTTCTATCAACATGGAAAATTTCAAGTTTCTACGTCTAATAGTTTGGAA
>JANCMC010000001.1:2437001-2447722 GCA_024363005.1 Charaxes varanes
AACGGCGGTGGGGTTTGAACCGGGTACCTTGCGGATTTCAGTCCATACCTTATACCGTTGAGTTATTGAGGCTCTAATTTCTATTATAATAATATATAAAATGTGCAGAAACGGAACTAGTTTAGTGAAAATTGTTTACAGACAGAAGTAAAAAGTTGGAAAATATCAAAGGCTACATAAGTCTTGACAACTAAGAATTTAACTGAAAAGTAAACGGTTTTGGCATGTCTTTTACGTACTTGTAGCTGAAGATCTAAAGGAGACATAAGAGATTAAAGTAGACTAATGATGTAGTAAAGATGTCAGCAAGCCGCTAGATTTTAGTTGCGCAAGAGCGATTTTTGTGGAATTCTATATAAGTGGTCTAAGAAGACTGTATCTGGTTAGGAATAACCAGTTTGGCATAAAACCGTTATGTTGCGGCAAGTTGTAGATAAAAATGGCAAATGCCATGTTAAAATAGCTTGCATAAATCCCAGCGTATATTTGGGATATAAATCGTGGCAGATATTTGATATTTTCTGTTCCCCATATCAAGTAAGGAGTGAGATTGTATGTTATAAGGGTGGTAAAATCAAAGAGGCAGCCCAAAGGATGAGGTCGGTTTAAAATAGGTATAATTAAAATCATTGCAGTTATCTTCGTACATATACACGTAACGAAAGGATTTGTTTGTGCTTTATAAATAGCAGCATTTTTAAGGTAAGCATTGCGAATGCAATGGGCATTACGTAACCAGATGTATCCAAGCAACATTGTTTCTTATATGGATATCAGTTTATTCGGAGTAATCCTAAGGACAACTCATTATAGGATCATAACATTTTTACTGAAATAATTTAAATTAAAAAAAAAAACAAATCTAAAGACACAGATAGAATTACTTTCAATTCGGTAAAATTAAGTCATTTAACACGAAAATATTACTATCTGACTAGTAAAAAAAAAAATATATAATAATATTTATTTTCTTAATTAAGAAATAACCTACCACCAACCTATTTTGAATTCGCACAAAGCTATCGTTCTAAGGAAACACTATTTCAATTAAACACTCGTTAAAGCGTTGGACGTATTAGTAATAAGCATTAAAATCTTCAGCGTGCCCTTGCATATAATAGTTATAGCGCAAATAGTCACCAGTTGACAGAAGCAACACATATAGTATACCTACGTATATCATTGCCAATAAATTCGCATATAAAGGGTCATTGCGCGCTCACCAAAACTTCAAGGCCGGCGAACCGTGCCTACTGTTTTCTACGCAATGTGCCAGACTCGTCTGTCTGGCATGCTCTATTCAAAACTATTTGGATGCCACAATAAAACCTGCATACTAATAGTTTTGATAATAACAAGACCAATTTACTTCCGATCTAACCGTTAAAAAAAATACACATTAAATTAAGTTTAGACTTCACAAAATTGTAAAGAATTAGAGGTTAAATTCCTATTATATGCTATTAAATAAATTTAGCATTCTCGTTGTTGCTGGTTAATCTCACGTATCAGTAGCAGATTTATTATTCACTTTGAGGTTGTAATTATAGTGTTAAAAAGTATAGAGAAAAAACTTTTAGACGTGACAAGAAGTCAAGCGCACGAAAAAGGCGTGTTGTGTGAACGAACTCATTAAATATCAACATGTAAACATAATCCCAGTTTGATATTAAACGAAATATGTATTTTGGAATTAATTAAACGTTGAACATTATTTTAATATAAACAGATCTTTAACGCAATAGAGATTTGTGTACAGTTTACACGTAGAAAATTTAATCCTGTAGCCCTATTATTTATATTATTAAAATTCTTATTTTAGCTCAATATCAAATAACGACAGACCTCGACAAACATGGCAAAACGATTTGAAATTGAAGGCTAGAAAAACTAAGGCCATCTCTGTATATCATCTACTATTCATGTAACTAATGGTATGTCGTAAGAAGAAAAAAAAACAACATATTTTGCCTGAAAAATTACCAAATTTCTGTCTTAATAATATTTAGGTACCTAGTACTAGTTGCTGCTGACTTTGTGAGTTAAACACACGCGAAACTACTTACCGAGACTTTAAGGTAAATAAGTTGGGACATATTCATCATGATTAGAATTTAGACCGTAATAAAAAAATTCCCTTCGTAACGTCATGTTTAACAGAAAGCTACTCAGTGAAAATATACGAGATGAGACCGGATAGAACTATACAACCAATTCTAGAAGAATCTATAGCTTTCTAACATTATTTCTATATGTAATCTATATCTATAGAAAGTGTGTTGGGTGACTTTGCTCTGCTAAGGAAAAAATAAAAACAGTAAAGAGTCCTAATATAAGATAACGATATTAGTTGCGCAGGTGGACAAATAGGTAGAAATATTTTCTTTGGATGAGTAAATAGATTTTAAGACCCTTAAATATATCATAGATAAAAAAGAGACTTTCAACCTACAAAAATGTTTAATTCTACGTTATAAATAGTGAAGAAGTCAAACATTTAAACATTACAGATTCTGAAGGCCAATCTTTATTTTTGGTATACAATGATAATAAAATTCGATTTTCATTTTGACAAACTGTAGCGAGTAAAACGGTGAAAAATAACAATTGAGCTATGATTTTACGTGTAATTCGCTTATCGATTTTGTCTAAAAATTAGACAAAGCCGTAAATGACATCTCTTAAAGTCATAAATAAGATTTGAAAATATAATAATTGAGAAATTAATGTGATTCTAGACGGGGTTAATTTAATAATAATTATAAAGGATTATCGTTTATAATTATTAATTATCGTTGTTTACGTCTCTAAAACAAGACCCGTTCCTGTTCGGAAAGCGCGTACATTTGATTTTAACAGAAGTATTCTCTGTATGTTGCATTACTTTGCAATGCGAATTATCTTATACCTACGCGAGAATGCTAGGTTTAGTTTTTTCAACACACGATTTCAGAAGTTATTTTCGGAACAAGGCACAAAATTAGGACATGTATAATCTATCTACGAACGAGATAGTAGAGATATAAGATTCAAGAAATAAGAACATTTATCTAGTTTGATCAAACATATTTGAAAACATGCGCTCTTTTTTTTAACAGAATTATAGCAATGGGTACTTTTCAGTTTTTATATAAGGGTCTTCGATTTGATCTTTGCGCTGAACTATATTCAATATGTCTACGTATAAAGGATTTTTGCATAATTCTGATTAGTCTGTAAATTGGTCTGAATTATTCGGTTCCTTGCTAAGGATTTTTGAAAGAATTGACAATTGCTCTAATAAAAATTTCTAAGTATACAATGTGAATTTTACAAGAATTTTTAATATATAACGTTATCATAAACGTATAGAGACTTTGAATGACAAATATGCCATGGTAAAGAAATTAGAGCAGTTTGAAACGTCATCGTAAAGTAGAACTACTTCGTAGAGAAGATGGCGTTGAAAATTTTGGGTACGAAATTGAGACCGTGAATTAAAATTTCAAAAAAATAGCCTCACAACGTAAAAGGAAAAAGGACACCAGCTGCTTGGATTAAGATCCCATATTTCTATTATACGTCTTGGAAGATAACACGACAGACTACTAACGTATAAGTCTATTTATCCGATGAAAAAGGGGACATGCAAAAAAAGACCATAGACATAGCCTATTGGTTCAGTCAAGGTGTGCATGAGTTAGTAAGATTCGAAAAATTTGAAATTATAAATAGAAACCTTTACAGTGTTCTTGGACACAGTAAACATAATTTAAAATTTAAGGACACCGAAAATATTATTGTTTTTTAAGACATGAAAAACAGGTACTCCTTTTTAAGAGATATTGTAAATTTGTCAGTTACAACAATTTTGTTAATCTACAAATTCAATTTTGAGACTGTAATTTTAGTTGAGGAAAAAAAAACGTAGAAACATTTTCCATGCAATTATTTAATCGTTTCTAAAATTGTAAGGAACCATTGCCATATATAAGAAACTTAAAATTAGAGATAGCGCCACGTTGGTAGTCCTTTTGGTTTGCAGCCGAAATGGTCCGGAGCGTACGGGTACCAGTAACTCTTTCCCACATAAGATTGGGGTGAAATGGCGACAATGCCAGGTGAAGGTATTTTTGAAGCGTTTTGTGAGGTATGTGAGAGATCCGGATGCCCTAAACCCCTATTTAAAGAATAGCAACATATCCGGGAGCCTTCTGCAGGTGCAGATGTCGCCTGCTCGTTTGCCACTTGTAACAAACATAAAAAAAAAAACTTACCTTAGGATTCAATGTGTTGTTTTCTGTCAAACCTCTAACTTGTAAACTTTCAGCAGTCTTTAGGAACATGGGTAGCATATTTTGGCCAACATTAACCTCACCCTAAAAACAAATTCGAAATATTAAACGGAATAAACATATTGTATCTAAAAAGTAATGAAAAAGAAGGCATGTGATACCTTATACATGAAATCCAAAAGCGATTTCATCTCTGAGAAGCGTACATCTTTTAGGAATATTATCGGATGTGGATGTGAATTTTGTAAGAATATACTCTCAAAATATGGTGAACATGCCGAGAGTATTGTCTGGTGTGCCTAAAACAAAACAATAAACATTTAGAATAATGCAACTTATACATATAAATCAAACAAAAGAATGTGGAGCTAGTTGAAGGTCTTTTCTGTTAAGATCATTATATGGATGTTCCTTGTAACTACCACTTTTGTAAAACTATTCTTATTTTAATAAGGTTGACTGGTGGACATATTCTTACAGCCTAGGTTTTACTTATTCTATAAGATACGCTATTGAATATTCAACAGGTATTTAAGCATTTTTACTTTTACTGGATTAGTCTCTATAATTTATTCCACATTATAGGAAAACACATTGTAGGATTATTCTTGTAAAACACGATTGTGCGGTCCTGAATGAGCATAATGCAATATTATATATATTAAAGAATAATATTAAAGCATTATAAAAGCACCATGTTATAGGGGGGATTATAGTATTTTATATAGACTGATTAGGTACTAATATTAGTACATTCAATATGGTACTTCATTTCTTAAATCCATTTATTACCAAAAGCTTTATAAAATAGATTTTCAATAAAAGAAGTAGATATATTATAAATTCTAAATGACTCAAAGACAAGATCAACAGCAAATTCTTAATCTCTGTTAATTTGTCCTTCTGCTAATCGAAGTAATATTGAACTAAAAGAGTCTTCTTCAAACTATGAATGCCAGACATGTTTTTTTTTTTTTAATTAATTGTACATTAGGCCAAAAACAGACTCTCAAAAGCAACTCAATTGTTAACTATTGATATAAAATCTAATTTCCTCTATCTGTACAATGTCTTAACAAATGAGAGGCCATTCACACATGGTGTAACACATTAATTTTGTTTTCTAAACCCTAAAACCTGCCAAACAAGTGTCATAAAATTTAGAAAGTTCAAAACTTGCAGCTCCTCATACAGACTCCTACCTAAACTATTCACAGTCGACCTACAAAGTAAATTGCATTTTATTAGCATAACTTTCTTAGATTTTTTAGGTTTAGAAACTATACATAAATAGATGATTAAACTCACAATGTATTTTGTTTCACTCATAATACAACTATTGCTTTAACACATTTCCATTTCCTTCTAAATTTAAATCTTCAAGACACAGTGACAAATCTTTGTATTTAGGTGGAACCGATTTTTTTTTCTGTGTCCTTAGTGAGGCAATAATTAAATGATTAATTTTTGTTATTTTACCACTGCTATAAAAGTTAGAATTATTGCAATACTATACATAAAAATTCTGAATTTATAACAAGTAAATTTTAAGTGATTACTAAGACACAACGTTTAATTAAAGCAAATTTGCAGTTCAGTGTATTAAAAATTACACTACTATACTAAAAACATATTGCTTATGGCTGGCATTAGAAGATGCAATTCCTCTAAAGAGAATATTAAAGAATAATAAAAAAGTTTCAATTTGTTGAACTCCATAGTATTTTTGAAAAGGACTGACAAAAGCAGAGTTTGTTACATTATACCTCTTTAAGTAATAATTTGCAATAAATTTAAAGATCTTTGTTTAAATTATCAAAAGACTAAACCTGTGGTCCTTCATTATGTCCTATATTATGCCAATCAAATGCCCAGATCTATAGATAACAAAATATAATCAATTAATTTAACAATAAACACAAGTATCCATCCAATACGCCAAGGTATATAATATTGCAAATGGTTACATATCCAAATTATATGCAGTAGCGGTATACCAGCAAAATCCCTGTACAACCTACTAAAAGATGTGGGCTTGTCAAGAATCATCAAAAGTTCTTTATTAGAAAGATCTAAAGCTGCACTAGTTGGATCATACCAGATTTGGGTAGGCAGGGGAGAGAACTCTGGCAGTAAAGGTGAGTGTTAGTGGCCACTAGAAAGAGTGGTCTTAAACCTACACTTGGGTCACAAGTCTTGGGCACTGACATGGTTCATTCATCTGCAATGCGATGGACCCAGCCCACCCGCACAGTGAATCCATGGAATGCATGTAAATTTGTCTCATAATACAAGATAATTTAACGATCAACGAGAAAACCTTTTAATTTTTGAATATATTAGGCACATAAATATTAGTAATTAACACAGCAATTACCAAAAATCTTTATAAGTGTTCATTCATACTTATTTTTTTGCTTTGTCTATCTGTGAGATCCAAGGTGTTACAGCCGCAAAAAATAAATCCTTAAACAACTTTTTATAACATAGTATCTACCTATTTTAAATAGACAAAAGTTACCTTTGATATGCTTAAAAAAAACGACAAATTATTATTTAAGTAACCTTGTAAAATTAGCAAATATTTAAATCTACAATGTGGACTACCTTGGTTTTGTAGCTCATCAAATGGAAAAGTTTGAAACAGATGGTAAAACATTTGTATTATAATATATTTTGTTTCCGATATTATTAAACACAGTTCAGTTGGTTGGTACATACAAAAAAATTTTTGCACACAAGGAATCTTAAATAGAATGTTTACAAATATCAAATACAAAATAAAATTTGCTGCTTTAAAAATTTTGGGCTTATATTATAAGGGTGGATATCAAATTGTCATGTCATGTATATCATTATATACTATAAACAATGTTTCTAATATAGAAGAATAATTGTTTATTTCTTGTATGTCTAGTTTAGTAAAAGAAAATAGTAATAAAAGGACACAAGCTATTTGATACTTGAATAATTAACGCAATGGAAACAATTTGCTACTTAAATATCATCATGATATTAATTTCATCATTATGATATTAATTTGAATCACTGAATTTATATTTATTATTAAAAGAAGCATCAACACATGATTAATCGTGTGATACTTACTCTGTATTGTTTACTCGTGTCCAGTTTGTTATGACATAATAAAAACAATTGCACTGATGTGACAACAGAATTTATTTACATAAGCTTCCTACAACTCATTTCTGGTAATAGTAATTTTCATAACTATGTACTTAGATGTATAGATATTCTGTAGAATGCATAAGACCCTTATTTTAAAAAAAATTGTGGCTAATCTATTGATAACCTGCAATAGGCCCTCTTACAGACTGATTGATTATTAAAAAAATCTATATCCGCATCAAACCTTAATCTCAAGAAGATTAGTATTAAATTTAAGCTTTTATACAGTAATTAGTACTAGTATTAAAGCTTTTAATACGGGTAATTATATAGGATAAAAATACCTTGACCGTCTCTCCATCGCATGCAAGGGTGACATCGCAAAGTGCTTCCCTTTGTAATAAACTTGCAAGCACATCTGTCAAATTGGTTGGGTGATTGTTCCAGCGCAAACAGAATTGCTGGTCCATTGTTGGTGCTAGTGTCAGTGAACGTGCTGCAAAGAATTACAAATGTTACAATAACTCAAACACCATAATCATTCATCATAGAAAAATATTTTTAAAGTAAAAATTCGCAATGTTGCAAATTTGTACTGAGGCTGAAATTCAAATGATACTTGCTTACGGTATACTCGGCGTCTAAGAAGCATAAGTAATTAGACACGTGCGCTGGTTATCGAATTTACATAAAATTCATTATGTATAAAAATTGGCGGCCATAGGGCCTAGATAGTAGAGCGGAGAGATAAGTGACATCAGCGGCTCGAATTAATAGGGGCCGCACAAGCTTACTGTACTCCACATTGACAGTTAGAACGAGCGCCGACACATATCTACTTGTTGCATGCTCAAACCGAGACCCATACATTATGTAATTTAACTCCAGAAAGCAGACGGCGGGGCCAGCGACCCTACGGGATGCGAAAACCTCCAGTCGTCTATAAAACGAGTTTAGAAAAGTAGTACCGCTGGCCAAAAAAATCGCAACATGCTGACACCGTTATAATCGCCAAGCTGGATGTGCTAGTTGCTAATTTCAAACGCGTGTTTTCAGGAATTTGATAATGCACCATTTTTGCCGTTACTGCAGATTACCCTGCGTGCCTGGAAATTCGCGATCGAAGGACAAACGGGATTTCTAAACGCGTAGTTGTGTCAACTTTGCCTATTCGTAGCGCCATTTGCCGATCTCGTATCTCAGAATCTCAAAATTATCAATCAACAACGAAATTTTCACAAACGCACATTTTGATTCACCATCACAAAACAAAAACAACCGTAGAACACACAAAGTCAATATTTCCTAACTCACCATTTGCAAAAATTTTGCCATCACAAACGCCACCCGACCCCTACCTTGCACTGTCTTTTTGACCACACACACATCTCGATTTCCGTGTTCACTCACGGCACCTCACGGCCTTCGGAATATCTTTCACATCATAATCGGCCAGTATTCGCAACGCGAACTTCATACGTTTCTAAACGACGCGCTAAATTTAAATTTTTGCAATATTGTTTTTAATATAACATCTTTCATCATGGCGATTTAATAAGATGTAAAATCAATGAATCTTTACAAAAACACACGCAATTTCCTTAAATTATTGTTTTGTAAGATATTCTTTTTTAAATATTCTTAAAAACAGAGTAATTGCTCCAAGTACATAAATAAAAATGAGGTTATGACGCGAAACGAGATTTATAAATTATTACAAGTATTGGTACTATTACAAATATAAAAACATTATTATCTACTCACAAGAATTATCAGTTGTTCACAACTTCTATTTTATTTATTAAAATCACGAAATGTAGGATTAAAAGCATTGGCCTTGACATTTTTGTTATCACAATAATTTTGCACATCTTCCTATCAATGATAGCGCCATCTGTAAGAACGAGCTTCTAGTTATCAGTGGCGCTTTAATGTACGCGGCTAAGGTTAGATGGCGCTGTAATTTTGCAATGCAAAATAGTTTAGCTGTGTTGTAGGACAGTGACCTTCTGATACTTCTGTTTTTAATAAAAACTTGTAAATGAGTGAATAACGCTTCAACGGATATATTTTAAATATTATATTTGAAAATTAGTAGAATGTTTGTTTTAGAAGAAGACAGAAGTTTTCTCGGTTCATAATATTAACCCGTTTGATTATGACATAGCTATAAATTTCATAAGTCCAAATATTTATTTTATAAACTATCGTGCTATTTTCAAAATGATTTCATGAATTTTATTACAAAGTAAGTGAACGTTAAGTAGATATGCAATAAAAGAGATATCTATTTATTTAAGCTGTAGAAGAACACACCTGTGATGAAAAATTTTTAACGAATATTTATGTACCTATTTATTTAATGTCAAGTAGAGTAAAAACTTGTAAATAAAAAAAAAATCTATCGCGTGGCAATTTACATCGTTACTGATTCACTGCTTAGATACAAGACGCGCCTCGACCTCATAATCAAGAGCCAGGTTATTGAACCTAGCAATAAATCGAGAATTAGTTTTTTTTGTTCCTTAATAGAACATTTTAAGGAGAGATCTAGGTATTGAGTGAATTTAATAGGTCCATTGTTGGCAACAATGATTATCTATTTATACCACTACATTTTGTAGTCTTTTTTTTATCAAACAGTACGATTGAATATTTTTTACGCAAAATGGCTAGATTGGTGTTAAAATATACACTTATACACAAGCGGAGTTGCTTCTATTCATTAAAAGTATAACTATACTGGGCTTTTTTTGTGGGGGCACGCAGATCCTATAAAGAAAACCTGTCCAGTTGGTTGAAGTTATACTTCTTTTTAAACTTTATTTACAAAACTATTACTACTAATACAAACACTACCATAAAATAGCTTTTCAAATTTATTACTTAGCTTATATAAATTGATGTTTTTTTTTGTTCTATCAATACAAATATTAGCATTGTCTGAATGCATCTACGCTCATAGCATAGTAGGAAGGGATGAGAAGGGGATGCAGACAAATTATATACTTTCATGAATTAGCGTGCCCCCAAAAAACCAAGTGACAAACAAAAGGCCTGATTATACTCATTATAAATGTTGTTTTCCTAATGCTGAGATCCGCAGAAGAAGTGACGTAACCGATATCGCTCTTAGAGCAGCTATCCTTAAGCGGCGTTGGGTAGGACACATTATGTCGAAGGAATGACGCACGTTGGGGGCGTGCAACTCTGGAGTGGCAAACGCGCAAAGGACGTATTAACATCGATAGACTGCCAGCTCGATGGTGCGACGATATCGTAAGGGTAGCAGGCAGGAAATGGATGCAGTTCGCTACC
>JANCMC010000002.1:22220-32331 GCA_024363005.1 Charaxes varanes
GTATAAGTTCGAACAACTCCTCAGAACACTCCCCTTGATACATGCGGTAAAAGATGAACAGTGAAGCGACATCTCTCCGCATAGCCAAAGAATCGAGCCGAACGGAAAGTGCTGGGTCGCCGACGATTCGAGCCGCTCTACGTTGTATGCGGTCAAAAGGAAGCAGCTGATATTGAGGGGCCCTCGCCCGAAGGTGACAGCAGTACTCCATGTGAGGCCGAACTTGCGCCTTGTATGGTTCTATAAAATAGTCTCGATAAAGTGGTGGATTATAATTCATGTGCTGTTTGGTTTGATCACGTTCAGGACTATTGTCCCACCTAAGGACCCTTTACGTAAATGTATGTTGATCCAAGCAGGGTACCATTCGCAGCGATGATGACGGTGACCGCACCTACTTCTAGCATAAGCTTTTCCGTTTCTTGATGGGGAAACATGAATATTATGTCAATAATTTTAGTCCACGAATACCTATAAATCATTTTAATTCCACTTGTCTGTCCGGCTGTCTTTTTGATTGCTCCTGACTGCACTGTCTGTCTGTATTTTTACATGCAGATGGTTGATGTTATAAGGATTTACATAGAGTACTTTACTTTTAGGTAACTAATTAGGGTTCCGCACAAAAATTGATAACCCTCAAAATCGAAAAAAATTGCGGGGTACAACTAGTGTTGATTATTATTGGATTGTGAATTTTGCAATAATATTGAATATAATTAATAACACAGCATAATTCGCAATCTATTTATCATTTCGGCCACCCGATACCTGCAGATGACGTTGCTTTTTGATCTGGTATAAAATAGGTACCTAGCAAATACAGCTGTGTAATTACAAATGCATGTAATTTGGTAATTAGCTTTGATATTACCAGAGTGAAATTACTAAGCACTAGGTTGCTACTATGTTATACCAATATTCCCTCAAAGCTACAGCTATAAAAACGTTAAGTTCTTGTTTAAACAAACGCAAGAAGATTTGTCTCAAAATAAAGTATACGAAAAGAGTCTTTTTAATGGTAGTAATGGAATAAACAAGGATTGGCTTGCCTTATGCTTAATAAAGCAGAATTCATAGTATCTTCTTCTACCTAGTCTTATCCCGGTCTAACAGGGTCCGTTTTAGGGTTCCGTAGTACTATAAGGAACCGTCTGTCCGTCCGTCTGTCTATCCTTAAGGTGATCCCCACCTAGCATCTCCAAACTATTAGACGTAGAGACTTGAAATTTTCCATGTTGATAGAACATGCTAAAAATTCATTAGGTAAATTATTCTGAACAAAATCGGACAACTTTTGAAGTTATTTAACAAATTCGTTTATAGATCAGATTACGTATCAGATGCGGAACCCTTCTATATAAGAGTGTCTAGACACGCTTTTGGCAATTTTTTAATATTCTTCTCTTTTAGGTACACGCAGATTCTCGAAAGTTATAAGTTCATAATTTTTGTATACCCTGCCCACCCGTTGCCTCTGTGTTATGAACATAGGTGCATTTAGCGAATACAAAACATTAATTTTTATAGGCAATGAAATAAATCTGAAAATTTTATCTAAATAAAGTTTTAAAAAAAGTTATCCTTCTTATAAATATAAATAATAACTATGGACTGTGGTTCTACGCGCCCATTTCATTTAAAATTTTTCATTTTTTTTTACCTTTTATGGAAATTTTTCAAAATTTTCTTGGGGCACCGCGTGCTCCCACAAAAACAACCCTAGATATATATATAGATTATATTAATATCATTTAGGGGTCATCCATAAATTACGTCACAAGTTAAGGGGAAAGGAGAAGGTCACCAAAATGTGACATTGTGACAAGGTGTACGGGGGGGGGTCAGGAGCCTTGTAACGTCACATATAAAAATTTAAAATACTGCAATATTAAAAAATATTTAATAAAAAAAATGTATGTGACGACACACCAAGGGGGATGGGGTTTCGAAAGTGTGACAAGGGGGGAGGGGATGGTTAAATAATCGTAAAATTGGTGTGACGTAATTTATTGATGACCCCCTTAGGCTTCAGAGGAAGGATTATTCTCCGTATAGTATTAAGCACGTTACTCGAACTCGCTGTTGTACCCATTATATATTTATAATTCCCCTGAAGTACATTTCTAAATTGAAATACAGACTTTTAAAATATACATAAATAGATGAAACGGGTTAAAAGTCAAAATACCGAAACCATACGCTAAATCTTCTTCAAGCACATAATATAGTCTCGAGAGTTATTTTTCTAACCAAAGCAGATAAATTTTACGAAGAAGAATAAATAAATGAATAAAGATGAAACCTATACCTGTTGGAGAAAAGAAAGAAGAAAAATTTACTTCTTATAAGATAGGTAAAACAGTTTAGTTAAGAATAAAAAACATACCAACTAATATAAAACTAAAGACAATATCGTCAAAACTATTTGTACTACCTCAAAAGGCTAGACCGCAGACAGTAAATAGGCGATTTACAACTGTATATACAACGTTATTTGCGCACATATACTAGACGGAGCTAAATGCACGATCTAATAAATTAAATGATAAAGTACTTATATATATTTGGAAAAATAAAGCAGGGTTAAATTATTTGAATTTTAAAACGCATTTATTTCGTATCACATTTACTTATTTTAATACAAATACTTCTTTACAATTTCACTTATGTGAGAACGTCTAAATCGATTTGAAATTATATTTCAAATATGGTTTTTATATAAAAATCATACCCAGAATACATACGTAGATTTTTAAATATTGTTTCGAATAATCGTATAAGATATTACAAATTGTTTGGACATCTAGAATCTGTTACAATCATAGAAATTCACAATTTTCCGTGCTTAACAAGTACAACAACAAACATTATTGTTATTAAATATTTAAAATTAGAGTATCGCAATGCAGTAAATACACTTACGTAAGTTGGTAAATGCGGTCGTCCAAAACACGAACACTTCTTAAACAAATCCAATGATAAACAACAGTATCACACTAACATAAAATAAACAATTAATAACAACCAAAAATAAAAAAAAACGGAACACGTGAACACAATTTTGAAATTCGAAACGTTATTGCACTTCGGGAAAAGATCGCGTGGAAATCGCCGTCTTGGGATACGTGCTTCCTCCGCGAGAATCGATGACAAACTAAGATCTTCGGTAATACGAGGGGTCGCAGCCATTGGGGTGAAATAGGGTGAGCGGGGGCGAAACAGACGGCCGGCTGAATGGGATGGACTCGTCGCCATTTTCATTCCACTATGTACGATGTACAGTATTAAACGGCAAGGTTTATTAAGTTTAAACAAAGTTAGTATTCTATCCGGTTAGAAAGGGCTTTCATGAGTTACTTTATGATACCAAGTTCGCCGAGATCTGAGACTTTATGAGAACCCAAATGAAAATAGAATCGTAAGTGTCGTGACTTTCGCACCCTTATAAACATCGAAAACTTATGCATGTGATGAAAATTCTATACATTCTTGCTTATCTATACTTATCTTTACTTAATATATTAAGCTGAAGAGTTTATTCGTTTGTCTTTTGAGACCTTCCACTGCGTGGGCTGCCTAAACGGCAAAGTTTCGGAAAAGTCATGTATGACAGAATTGTTCTCCTTTAAAAGTTCGAAATAAAAGTCCGCAACAGCCTATCGCTATTTTTTAAGGTTGGCTCCCTATAAACTTTTTTATGGTAAACAAATTTGTTCTAAAATAATGCATTATTTGTGAAGGTATTTCTATAAACATGATATTAATTCTTATCCAAAAAGTCTCGAGGTACAGGTATTAAATGAAATAACAGTTTCTGTTTCTAATATCGTTTTTTTTTTTAACTGGCAACGCGGATAGTAATGAACACCAATAAAAAAAATACTAATACAAAGAAATCTCATTAGAATTTTATTTCATTTTAGCAAGGAGTAGAAGAAGAAGAAAGAAAGAGTATAGGTAATACACATAAGACTCTGCGTAGAGTCTGTTCTACGATCCTTTTTGTTTAGTGAAACACATTTTTAATACTTTTTAGGAATTCCCAGAATTCCCGAAACTCCTCCAGATAAATAAGGGACCTTCAAGAAAAGAGCATACTGATTCCTCAAAGATCGGCAACACATCTGCGAGCCCCCTGGGTTGCAGTTGTCATGGAAGTCGGTAATCAATCCAAGTTGCCCGTTTGCCCTTTGACAATAAAAAAAGTTTAAATTTTGTCCTGTTTGCGTGGGACAATACCCTGAAGGCACCAGGGCTTAATCCGGGTAATTAATATCCGGGTATAACCGGATGTCAATGCTTCCGTTCTTGGTAGAAGTCTAAGTCTAATGGTTTAGACCCAAAGGTCTTTTTACACATATATCTATGAATCCTTTTGTTTGTACGTTGTGTTGTGGTACAATAAAGTATATTCATTCATGTCATGTGTTATTATCATAATGCCTGAGCCAGATATAGCTTCATTTGAATGATCATTTCAATGATCATCTTGTCTGGCCGGGGACGTTGTGTAGCTGAGCAGTTTTGTAGAAATATTTGCACAAAATTGACATTTGATCATGTAGTGTAGCCGGGGAGTTTGAATATTTGTACAAAGTTTTAGACTATTATAATATTTAGTTGTCTTTACTATATTCTTCTTCCTAGCGTTATCCCGGTTAAGTACCGCTTAGATTGCAGAGGATGTGGCTGTTGTCTTTACTATATTATGTTTAGTTTTTTTCCCGACTAGTTTCGAACCTGTCTGAAGTCCTTTATAGTGTTAGTTTACTACGAAGCTCACTAAACTGCAGTCTTCTCTTCTCATTCACTTCGTATTTCTTAAGTAATCTCATATAACTTGAGATATTATACGTTACGATTTTATTACATATTCTGTGAGAATGCGAAAAGGGCGACCGACCAAAATGATCTACTAAAATTTGCCAAGCATCCAGGTGTTCCGGATGTAATTTGTTGCCCGGGCGAGTGAGGATTACATTAAAATATTATTTACAATATAAATTTATTATTATTATTTAGAAACTTTATTTAAAAGTAAGCGACATAATCTTGGCAACTCTTAATACTTGCTAGTCCATTCATTACTTTCATAATTTGTAATAGGATTATGGATTATAATAACAATGACTGCATGTTAGGATCGCACTGTTGAGGAAAAGAATTTCACTCACTAGTGATACACGAGATTTAAAGTGAATTATCCACCAGATTTGTAATATTTCAAAAATGTTAGTAATGTAGGTATTCTAATATTTTCCTACATAATATATCTATCAGCCTTAATTTACCCACAGCTAGGCATAGGCCTCCCTTTGTTTTTGCCACTTTCCCCTAGCAGAATTCATGTAAAAGAAAGTGTTTAGGCTTTAAATGCCACTAAACTGCATTGGGAAAATATAAAGTGAATGGGTATACAGATTTATTTTACAAATATAGTAAAATGTATTTTTCTTTTATTTCTAAATCATATCAATATTGACCAATTCAAACACTGTAATTAGTTTAACTTTAATTAATTTAACTTCTTTTTTTAAGAGTGGATATGAGTAAAATTATCTGTATATGCGAAAATTTGTCTATCTCAACCAATGTAGCGCCACCTTAATTAAATTATTTGCATAAAACTAAGGTGGCGCTACGATAGCATCGGGGTAAATTTTAATTAAATCGCTTACACTAGGGTGGGAACGAGAAATATAAAATAAGAAAAAAATCATATATAATATATTTTGCGCTGTTTAAATTTTTATATTAAAGATGTTTATATAGTTTTATTGAGTTGAAGCTTTCCTAAATAAATTAGGAAAGCTTCAACAGAAACTGAACGTAGCGCTTTGGTTAGAATATTTTTTTTAATCTATACATTTCATGTCTTGAATTTAATCTGTAGTTCGTAAGTTTCGTTTTGAGTTTTTCTTTTCTCAGCCGCTGTATTTGCTGATTGATTTTCAATTTTTTAATAAAATTTATTATGAGCGGCATGTTTTATGTGTTATTAGGACCTTAGAAATAACCATTGTACCCGTTTCTACCATTTAACTAAGTAAAAATTAATGTTATGTATGTTTGTCGTTCAATACTTTGACCACTGTTATATATTAATCAATCCTAAAATTTCGTAGTTTTTTTGTAATAATTTATCTATAATATCAGGTACTTGCTTAATGCCCTTGTAATGTGATTGTGGTGTATGCTTGCGTTCTCTTTATTTTCTCACATTGATTTTTTATTTCAGGTTATTATCGACCTGTCAAGTAGACATTTTTTCATCAAGCTGTATTCGCAATTTCGCAAAATAGGAGACGATAATCCATTCAAGTTCTCTAGTTTTATATCAAATCTGCCACCTATAGTGAGTATTCCTTATTGAATAACCAGAATACTTATACTGAAACTTTTTACGAGTTGTCCTGAACTTATTAGCAGAGATTATAAACAACGACATACTGTGACTTTGCTCGCGTGGGTGTCGTGAGCTAAATAATACCATGCATGGTATAACCTAGCTTCATCCTTTATTATTGAAATACTAGGCTTATAATAACTTTAACATATTCAAAAATACAAGAGAACAAATTAAACCAGAAATGCAAAAGTTTGTTGTGTTTATACTGAGTTTATACCTTGCATTCCATTCTCACAGAGTATAAACATCACAGGTCTTATATTTATTTAATAATATGTTGTGTTTTACAATACATGTTAAAGAATGCCGATTTGTTGCCTTAAAAGTGTGTTATTCATATTTGATGACATTAGTACTTTAAAATATTGATAAAGTACCTCATGTTTTATTAGCTGTTTATTTTTTCTGTGAATAACATATATTTATAGATTTTACTTATAGTTGTATGTTTGGCTAATATTTTTTAAATGTGTAAATGTGAAGCATTTATACTTTATAGCAAAATATACTGACCATGTGTACTCACATTACAAGAATGTACTATTTCTATTGGTAAATATTGGGATGTGGGGCTCTACTTACAATTGTGATAATTTTTGTTTGTTAATCCTTTATGAGTTACAAAGATTATATCAAATAATATTAAGATGGCGCTTGACCTTTTAAACAGCTAAAAATGTGGATGGGCAATTGGCTGCTTTTGTTGAGTTTAATTTTTTTATACTTTTTTGTTTATCATCCACAGTTCTTCACATATTAAATAGAAAAAAATACTTTTATTGACAATAAATTGTTTAGTCCAATAATTTTACTGAATGTCTTCATGTTGTGTGACCTGTATCATTAAAACTATATTTCAGATTAATTACAAAGCTTTTCAGCCGTGAACTAGGTGAAATTTTTGAAAATATAGTTTGAGTAGATTTTTGGTTCTATTTGATTCTAAGTTTTTCTTTTGTTATGTTACAGTGGTTGCCTAATTCCTAATTGTGTGGTTGAGATTATGCCTAATAGAATTATTATGTTGTTTTATATAATTACGCTATGTATATTGAGTCGGTCATGGTTGTCTTTTTAGTATATCTTCTATGATGTCATATATTAAAGTTTTAACCACTTGGTTACTTAGCCTGCTTTATAGAAGAATGTTTCAAGTTACAGACCCTAGTTACGTGATGATATATTTTGTAGACATACTGTTAAGACTTCGCGCTCATCGTACAGGAGTTTGGTCGGGTATTGAAAAGATTATTACTGCATGACTTTGAAGACGGATTGTTGCACCCTTTCCGCTTCTATGAGGGATGATTTAGCTGCACTTCCCCACAACAATAAGCTATAGTTGAGTATCGATTGATATAGTGATGTATATATTAACTTTAATGTTAATATATCTGTTACATCTCACAGTCTTCTCATGATACCAATAGCATTACAAACTTGGCTAGATATTAAAGATATATGCTATCTAAAAGAGTGAATATTATCCATTTGAATACAGATGTTTTTGATTATGCTGTCTGGCTTAATTTCTTTACAAGAACACCGATGTTTTGTGGAGCCACTTATGTTCCAACAGTTGTGGATCTTTATAACACAATCTTTCTGAGAAGAGGACACAGCAGTTTTGTATTTTAACTGATCGGAGAGAGTGAAGATTCCCTGTTAGGCATTTTAATATGATTTTTCCCAGTTTGAGTCATGGAATACAAGTGTGGTGTCATCAGCATAATTTATATCCACATGCTTAAGGGTCGAATTATGTAGGTCATTTACATACAGTATGTAATCATAGGTCTAATTATGATTCCTTGTGGAACACCAAAGCTTATTGTTTGCATCTTACTTCTCAGATTGTTAGTTTAAGTACACTGTCGCCTAACCGATAAATAGATTTTCAACCAATTGATGGCAGTGCTTCAAAGACCAACTAGTTCAAGCTTTCTTAGCTTCCTCACACATTTATGAATAAAAGTCATCAGATTATAAAAGAAAAAAAAATTCTAGAAGTTAGTTTTTTTTTTTGTTACATGGCATCTTCATAAGATTACCAATATTTCCAGGTATTTTCATTATGGACACTTGTGGAAAAAATATTATCCCAATTGTAATTGGAGCCCCAAATTCCTTTCTATTCAATTGGCTATTTATTGCTTCTGTCTCAGGGTGGTAGAGCAATGCCACGTTGCAGTAAACGCACACGCAGCAGTGCACCGGCCGCTGACCTGCTGCCTGGCACAACCACACTCGACGATCACCATCACCATAAGCGTTCAAGAAATTCCAGGTAACATATTAAAAATATTTAAAAATTTACAAAGAAAAATTTAAAACAAATTTGTTATAAAATCGGTGTCCGGACCATAATGTTACGTGATAACGCTGAACGCTTAGGCCGATCGTGCCTCTGAATCGCTTGTACGGCACTCTTGCTTGCTCACTTGGCTCGTGACATTTTTATGTGCGTGCAGCCAGGCTTCTTCCATTTATAAAACGCCATCACATCAAAATGATGCGAGGAGTATCATTATTAAGGACTGATGATGAATTCCAATATTAAAAGATACTTTGTTTATATTGTTACAATCAAAAAATATATAATACTAGCACTAAGGAGATAATTCCATACCTGCCCAGGAATTTTAAATTACTTAGAAACAAGATAGATATATTATACAGTGAATTATAAAGTCAGTGAGTAAATATTATTAAGAATCTAGTAGATATTTATTACTCTTGCCTAACTAATTAAATTGTAGAAATATTCTGATTTGTTTCCCTATAGTATGTGCTGTGTAATAAAAATTACTATTTTTGTACAGTAAAATTGTATGTGTTAAAGTTCCAGGAGACATTCCAAATCTGAAGAAACCAGTTTTAGCAATAAAAAATGCTTAACCTGGTTTAAAGAATACACAACTGTGTCAGAGCCAGATGTATTAGGTAAGATTACACGTTCAATTTAAAATTACTTAACAACAAATTTATTTAACTCATCACAAGTTTGGTAAATATTATAAACAGTTTTCCAAACTTCAATTTGATCGTATATCCCAATTGTAGTGTATGTATATCATCAACAATATCTTTTATTTATGTATAAGAAACTAAATCTTCTAGGCTTTGAAATTTGTTCAATTTCAATATGATGGCTTTTTGATGTTATATAAGTACTATTATTTATTGTTATATCTTAACTAGTAACCCAGGACATTAACTAGGTTCAACTCTATTTCATTTACGCAACAGAAAGTAGCCAGTGTCTTTCTCCAAGATCTAATCTTACTATATACCATAATTCGTCGAAACTGCTTCAGCAGTTTATGTATGAAATGCAACGTGAGCTACTTTCCCATTCTAATATTAGTTTAAATTTTATTAGATTTAAATAATAGTTTAATATATTTTGTGAATCTGATACTTTCTTTTACATAATCTTGTTCAAATATATTGTTTTAGGACCTGAAGGGATGGAAAAATTTTGTGAAGATTTAGGGGTTGACCCAGAGAATGTTGTAATGCTGGTCATTGCATACAAAATGGGTGCCAAACAAATGGGTTATTTTACACAAGAAGAATGGCTAAAAGGTTAGCAAATATATACATATTGGTTAATAATATCTCTGTTTCTCCTCATTTTTTTGAAGTATAACCTCTTTATGCATGCTTGACTTGTAGCGTAAGCTCGTGAATGTGTGA
>JANCMC010000002.1:167062-183325 GCA_024363005.1 Charaxes varanes
GGGCGGAGGGGATGGCGGGTGGCGTGGATGGAAGGCGCGTGCTCGCCCGATGGTTATAATAGAGGGGGTCGTTAAAGTATGGGGGACGGGGGGGGGGGGGGGGGGGTGCATATTAAGCAAGTCTTACTAAGATGACATAAAGATGTGATCTTATTTCTTCCTAAAACGTATATGCACGCATTTATTGCCTGTAAGAAATCTCCTGTTGTAGTTGTTACTACCGTAAATGCGACTAAAACAGTAACAAAGGTATTTAATTTCGGTATTTTTTACGGCGCGTTACATGAGGGGAGTGGGGGTTCTAAAATTTTCAAAAATTGCGTTACGTAATACTTGAACGCTCCCTAAAGCTCATATTTTATAGATATTCCAAGTCCGTAATAGAACTGTAAGTAACTTATAAGCAGTGTTCATAGGCATAATTATATTAAGGTATAGGATAGATAATAATAGTTACATTTAAATATTGGAAGAAGTTACTCTCAATTACATTACGTGTACTATAAAAAAAAATAATCGAGATCTTTGGATGTGTATGATTTGCTTTCAAAACACAGAATAATCTTTTTTTTAACTAGGGGCATATTACAGATACCTCTATAGCGCTATTGACGGAATAAAGTCAGATGAACCAAATTAAAAATAATAATAATTTCGTATGTAAAAAATGCATAAAAAATGGATTTGAAGTTGATTATAACGGCGCTATTATAGTAAAATGACAGTGAGACCAAAATAGAGAGTGATTGCGCGACGAAACCAAGGGTTTATTGATCATGATAACGATTTTCGTACAAGGTTTTCAATACTACGACAATGATAAATTGTAAGAATATGGATTTCAAAAATATTGTCGAATCTTGCTGAGTGTTTAGCATATAAGAAAGCTTTTTTAAAAAGAAGGTGATATTTCTGTAGGTTTGGCAAATTTTTGGCATTTATCTTCTAATTAATGATCTGAAAAACAATTTTTTATTTGTAAATATAGTCTTAAAAGTGGATATTACATTTGTTGTATTAAAATGTTTTAATACAGTTCTTCTGTATAGTTTTATTTTATCCGTTAAATTATACCTTAAACAATATTTGTTTTGTGTTAGTACATTAATGTGTTTCTTATGTTTTATAAGATAATACAAGAATAAACGAGGATTATTGTATTGTATTAATTTATTTCAGGCAAAACAGTATTTAGTTTAAAAAACAATTTTAAAATTAAAATGGGATTATAATGTGTTGATAACAAGAAATGAGCCTAATTAATCTGCAATTTTGATAGGAACAGTAATTATATATAACTTATCGACTGTCAAGTCGCTTAAGAGTGAGAGCCGGCATTCTACAAAAGTTAAAGTTGCCCGCAATGAGAGTTTTATCATCGGAGTTTCAAATTTCATGCTAGAGTCAGACATAGCTCAGTGTTTGTATATTTTTGTCCTTGAAGTACAGTTCCCAAAGTACTACAAAACTTTGCGCAGTTACACAAAATACCCGGTCACTCTACATGATCATTAAAATGATCATTCAAATGAAGCTATACCTGGCTCCGACATCATGTCTCTATATGTTATCATTAACGTTTTAACAGTTCAATATTGGCTACTTGTTCACAAATACAGAATACATGTTATTAAAATTGAATAGAAAACAAAGTCAAAGATGTTAATGCTAGCGATATACTCACAGAAAATAAGGGCATCTTATTTTTCTGTGGTTGTGGTCTAAATAATCTTTCCTTGAAAATTTGACATTTGTCGTCTGACAAGTTGACACTTGACAGTTTTCATTTTCCATTTCCAGCTTTCCTAATGTCTTCATGTAAACTTGGTGAACGATTTTCCTGCATGTTTTAACCTTCAAAGTAAGAGATATACTAGTTGGAAATATATTTACCTGTAAAATTGTCGTCATATTTAGGGAAATGGAAGGGTTTGAAATTCGAATTTCAAATAGCAAAAAGGTTAGTAGTTTTTTTTTTAACAAATGTGGAATAACTTGCAGCATAAGCCATAACATTTTATGTTTTTTAGGGAAAGGGTTTATATGCAACGAAGCAATTTAATGAAGGCGATATTATTTTAGAGGAAGATCCTTTAGTTTCCTGCCAATTTGCGTGGAATGCCGCTTATCGTTATTTAGCGTGTGACCATTGCATGAGGTAACTTATTAGCATGAGATAATATTATTAATAGACAATAAATCTTATATATATAACAACATGAATCATTATAAAGTCCTTTATAAAATATACTTTACTGTAACTTTGAAATTTCTATTCGGTGATTCACTTTAATAAAGATATTTATTATTTTGTTCAATAAATATTTTGTATTAGATAATATGTTAAAATATTTTTTTTACCATTACGTTACGAAACTTAATAAAATAATATATAATTTCTTATAAATAAATTAGATAATTTCATAGCATAATAAACATGTGTATCCTATACTTTTCAATTTCCAGACCATTAGAAACTCCAGAACAAAATGTGAGGCGTCTATCAGCCAAGCCAGACATAGTCTTACCTCACTCAAATTGCTTTGAAACAGATCTTTTAAACATTACAAGCTGTAATCAGTGTGGTATACTTTATTGTTCTGAGGACTGCAAGGAGAATTCATATGCTACATATCATAGAACTTTGTGTTATATTCAAAGCGAGGCTGGTCATCCTATAAATGTCTTAGTGGAGACATGGAAGTGAGTTTTTCTATTTATTAGGTAATTCAACAGTGTTATAGGTGTTTCAATCTAAAAATGCGCACCACTGTTATTGCAACATTTGCTTGTGTGTGCAGCGTTTTTATTGTTCTGGATTATGCATTGTAAGCCAATTATATTGATGATCTTGCGTATTTGCAGCTACATGCTATTTTGCATGTACAAGTGAATACTTTGATGGGGTGTGTATCTTTAGATTGTACGCATTCTACAAAGATTTATTTTCAATATACAGTAATTTCTTACAATTAGACCAAATAGGAATTACACTTCTGCTTTAACCAAGTGAGAGACAAATTTCTTAACGTTCCATGGATTCATCGTTCGGTTGCGAGACAGAAATAGCTAAGCCAAGGTTATCGTACGAAAACGAGATTTGGATCATTTAAAGCGGTACTTTTTTTAGACAAGAATATGGTAAAAAGTGATTTTGGCCAAAATCCAAGTTACAACATTTTCACTTTCTGCTGTCGATATATAGTGACACTGGACTTTTATTTATATATGTCAATATAAAGTATCATAAGCCACGTTAATATCATGTTAACTTTTTTACATTTTCTTAATGAACTTGATGCCATTCTTTTGACATAAATTTCTTAATATTCCATGGATTCACTGTGCATGAACTTAATGGGTCAATCGCGTTATTGAGATAACTACCATAGCAGTGCCTGCTATTTCTAGTGGCCTTGACTACCATTGTTCCCTCTCCTGCCTAGCCAAATAGGATATGATGCTACAAGTGCGGCTTTAGATGTTCTTTCTCATAAAGAACTTTATGATAGTTCTTGACAATTTTAAGTCTTTTAGTAGGTTGTGCAGTGCTCTAAAGCTGGTTTTTAACCATTTTTGGAGAGCTCATTTGTTGGGTCAAAGTACTTGTTCGATATTATCAGATGACCTTGTGGTGTTGTGATGGTGGTCTCTCATGGAACTGTATAAATTTCAAAGTTGAGTATTTTTAAGTATTATATTTCGAAATTAATACAGTTAATAGTACTTATCAAGTTCATTTAGGAAACGTGAAAAAGTGAAGATGACAAAAATATTGACTTACAATACATGAAGTATTGTAAGTCAATATTTTTTGTTTTGTGTTGGAGCCATCAATGCAATTTATTGATATTAAAGAAAATTTTAACATTTACAGGCAAATACATTACCCACCAGAGACAGCTAATATAATGCTGCTTGTTCGTATATTAGCTTACATTCAACAGCATGCAGATCCAGCCATGGCCGCCTCTACTATTAAGCAATTCTGTCACAGAACAGTTAATGAAGACGCAGAATTGGTGCATAAGCTTTTGGGTGAAGAATTTAGTAATCAGTTAAATACGTTAAGGGAGATGACAGCCAGTGTAATAAATGGGGAATACATCCAAGAGGTAATTTTCTGATATTTATATTTATTATTTTACTATATTAAAAGATGTGGAGATCTTAGTTTAATCAGTTGTCGCATGAGTTGATCGCTAGGTTAAGCAGCTATTACCACCGGCGGCGAAGAGACTTTCACTGGAAGTTAGTCAACATTACAAGGAGTAACAAAGGCTACTTTACTTTTAGAAATTAGGGTTCCGCACAATTAAAATAGAAACCCTCAAAATTTTACAAAATCAATGAATTTTCGCTGGCGAAGTTACAGGTAGTATTGTAATAAAACCTGAAAGATTTTAATCCCTTAAATTTCCACAATCTCACGACTAATAGTACTCAGCGACTAATCCGGATCTACTGTTTTACATACCTTCCTAAACAAGGAGGAGGGTCGGATGTTGCAAAACCATTGTAAGAGGGTCACCGGCCGCGGTAAGAACTACTTAACCTAGCGATCGACACAAACTGATTATGCTACAACTTCCTCCAGATGTTATTGATCCGATTTAAATGTTTTTATTTGTACTTTATGATTGTGTTAAGATATTAATATAGTATTTATTCTGGATTCCAGTTTTTAACGCCTGATGGATTTTGTTCTCTTATGGCTCTGGTAGGAACAAATGGGCAGGGTATTGGGACTAGTCCTCTGGCTTTGTGGGTGAACTCAGTCTCACAGTTGACTATGTCGGATGACGAAAGGCAACAACTAGATCTTTTCATTGATAGACTTTATCAATATGTGGACGAAGGTATGCTTACAATAATAAAACAGTAGAATCTTGAAGTCTCAAATTTCAAGGGAAGTGCAAAAAAATTCGACTTACTGAGTCTTTGACTTAACAATAATTTAGACATGAAATATTTGATGGCTAAAATTGCTACATAGGAATTTTATGATAGGCACAAATTTATTGGAATCTATTCATTTTCAAAAAAATTTTTGTTAGATCATTTTTTTACCAGCCAAATAAGTTCCGATCGAAAATACTAATGTAGGTTCATTCATTATAGTACACAGCTGTGTAATTTAGAAACTTTAATGAATAGATTAATTCATTACACATATTCTAGACAGAAACAATAGGAGAAACGCACAGAGCATTTCAAGTAAGACGTCATTATGTTTTACTGACTTCAATTTAAAGAGTTTGAGTTTTGAAATTCGAGCTACATAGTAAAATGTACTAAATTGGGTTTGCAGAGAAATAATACTTTACTATTCTGAGTTACATATTTTAAATAATTTGAGACATTGAGTTTCTACCGAGGTAGGGAGGGTAGTGCAAAGAAACTGCTTTTTTTTGACTTACTGGCAATTTAGACTTAACTAGGATCAAGCTATAGAGATTCCATTGCTTTAAGTAATGTTATTTTAAAAATATTACTTTTATGGCAAAAGTTATTTATAATTTTAAAATGATCCTCTCCCATACAACATGCAATAACAATATTTTAAATACTGTACCATTCTATTATACTTGTTATTATATGTTATTTGTTTCAGAATCAGGACAATTTCTTAACACTGAGGGCTCTGGATTATTTCAATTGCAAAGTGCATGCAACCATAGTTGTGCACCGAATGCAGAGTCTTTGTTTCCCTATGGCAATCATAGAATTCAGTTGAAAGTGTTGAAGACAATCATGCCGGGAGAAGAGATCTGCATTAGTTATTTAGACGATTGTGTGTTACAACGATCGAGGCATTCCAGGCAGAAGGTTAGCAATAATGTCTTGTCTAAATATGTATAGTCTTAACTGTCAATTGCAAATTTTTACAGAAAAATTTGAGCGACCCTGCTTGGTATAATTAAAAACACTACTGATAAATAGTAATTTAAAATTTAAATGTTTATGATATCCTCTATATCCTTTATGTATCTTTTTGATGTCTTGTATGATTCTTATAGATCAACTACTTGAACCCACCTCCTACAGCCTGTGGTCCACAGACTAAAAAGTTCTGTTCTACAGCACATAAGTTATATATTGTCCCTATATTTTCAGGAATTAGCGGAAAACTACCTATTTATTTGCTGGTGTGAACGTTGCATTGCTCAGGGCTCTGAACCTGACTGCACCAGTGAGGAAGACATGAGTGACGAAGAAGAGGATGCAGATGACTGATGCTCTAATTTCCTCGCCCTCTGCTTATTGGGTCTTTGAGGAATATTAAATGGAACTGAGAAAGATAAAGTGAACTGCTAGTGTGTGAACAAATTAATGTGTGAACAAAGTGAACAATTTATGTGTAAAAGTAGAATATAATGCACTAACAAAGACAGTGAAGTAATGTATATTTTGATTATCAGATGTCTTATTAAATATTCATCTATATATAGAAGCGAAAGGTAATCGAATACAAAAGAAATCTCGAAAACCGCGGGACGTACGAAGATGAAATTTAGCAGGGAGGTAAGGACAGGTTTTTTGATAAAGGTTTGACAGAGATTAAGGGCTCTTTAATTTTGCGCGGACGAAATCGCGGGAAATGGATAGTTATGCTATATAAATCAGTAGTAACCATGCAATGGAATATTGTAAAATTTTATGATTATATAAATATTTTTATGATATAAACTATTGTAAAATTTTATGATTTAAAAATCAGGAGTTTTTATAATGCAGGAGGAACACCTGTCCAATGTGACCCAGTTCACTTGTAATAGGTATAAACTGTTTGCTATAATGAAATACTAAGAGAGTTAAAATATAATATAGTCATTATTGAATAAATATTTGTAAACAAAAATATATTAAATAATGATGTTTATATTACCAATTACATGTTTGAAACACTCTTAATCTAATCAATTTAGAATAAAAAATAATCGAACACACAAATAAGTTATGAACTATTAATATAAATTCTAATGTGCCCAGAAAAAATATTCCGAAGAACATAAAGATTTTCTAAAAAGAAAGTTTTGGAAGATAGAGAGAGACATATCGAGAATATTAAATATTTTTTATTTTATGATGAGACAAATTTCTTAGCATTCCACGGATTCACTCTCTTTATAGTGATCACTAACACTCAGCTTCACTGCCAGTGTTCCCTCCCCTGCCTAGCCAAATCTGGTATGATCCTACTAGTGCGGCTTTAGATGTCCTTTCTAGTAATTAACTTATGATAGTCCTGGACAAGCCAAGCTCTTTGAGTTCAATGAAAATGGCGACACTTGTTTGTCACGAAATGATGCTTGTCAATAGTTTTTTATTCAGTTATTTTTAATCAAAGTTATTCAGGGACACTTTTGAATGTTTTGATATGTTTTTTAGAATATTTGTCAGGACAATAGTGTTTATTACAAGATGTCAGGGCTTATTTTTGTGTCAACGACTAAGTTGATCAGTATAACTGTGAAGCTGGGAATTTGGGGCTACAATGGGGAAAACATGGGAGATATCAATATTATTGTGTTTATTGTAAAATGAATTATTCTATGATAATATACAGTATATTTTTGAACAGAAAGCTTAGCTTTTATTTTATAAGACTGTAGCAGTTTAAACCTTTGTGGGTACATTTTTGCATTTGTTTTATGCTATAAAATGTAGTTATCGTATGGAATACTTAAGTATTCTAAATATATCTGTTAGTGAAAGGTTCTTTAAGGTTGTATGTGCCAATTGTCTGCAATCTAAGAAGTGTGCATTAGATTTTGCAAGTGCTTCGTGATTAGTACTAGCTAGTGTTAAAATGTAGAATATATGCATGCTTATTAAAATTATTTAACTCATATGTTTTTGTTCCAACTAGTATTAATGTATGTGGACGATAACGAATTTGGAATGTGGCCTAAAAGGAAATATGGCCTAATTTTAATTTAAATAAATAATATATTGTAATGATAGAGTACTTAAAATTTAGTATATTAAAAGAAAACTAGTAAAAGTTTCTATCAGAGGAGAATAGAGTATGTTTTCTAGTGCTTAGAATATTTAAAGTTTAAGTTTAAAAGGGTTGAATCTTGCAAAAGACTCCACAAAGTCCAGACTTAAGGAAGGTTGTTGTGGTTGTTGAAGGTTTGTATGTTATTATTAAGATATTTCTTCTCTCAGTCCAAAATCTCCAGATGTAGGTCAAAGGAAGCCCTTCAATCATCACTTCCCTGAATAAGTTGAAGAATACTGATGATAGTCAGAACAAACGTCATTGATTAAAAGCGTGACTTCATTAAGACTTGCCTTCAGACGGTATGTCACGAACGTTTTCATCCTTAGTAAAGGCAGTTCGTCGACGTACTTTGATTCGAAAGGCTCGTGCTGGGCCCTCTGTACTTCTCGCTCATATAAGATCGGTGTGATGTGTTGGCAATGCTGTCAAGTGATAGTATTGTTGTCCCGTTTCGTCCGGTTTGTGAATGTTCTCGGTGGTCCACAATCCTCTGTAAAGGCCGGCAACGTATCTGCAAGCCACCTGGTTGTGGAGATGTGCATGGACGACGCTTCACTAGGTGAACAGTCCGCCCTTTTGCCCGTTGTAATATAAAAAAAGTGTTTTCTTTGTATTGAAAAATAGAATCGCAGTACATATGATTATCTGGAAGGAACATAACATTATATGTTGTCCTCTTTGGTATGGATTTAGTTGAAATGACGCTTGAATATATTATATATTTGTTATCTATTTTGAACGATACGTGTTATGTACATTGCGATGGCATATCGATTAATTAAATAGGTGTAATATTTACGACTTGTTAAGAAAATTTAACCAGCTGATTGCTTTAAACTTATCTCTCTCTGTTTGACTGTATTCAGAATAGGGATGTTACGGAAGCGGTATATCGGAACCGAAAGGTAACGCTATACACATTCATCAGTACATTCTTAGTATCAGTAAAAAAATAGGTGGTTGCCTGGGTATTAAGAATAAAATTAATGAAATTTAAAATCTTATACCAGTTTAGTATATATAATCAACTGGAGTGACTTCAAAAGAGACAAGTTATAATTGATAAACAAAACCATTGCAGTTTTTTCTCCGTCCAATCTATTTATTAAAGGCTAACTAAAGCCTAACTTCGACCAGCCAGAAACCACATCATCGACCACTAGGACCAAGGACCTCTTATAGGACTTCCGATTAAAATTTGTCGGAACCGAATGAGTAGAATTAATCGGAAGCTCAGAATATTCGGAATCGGAATCGAAACGCCGTAACATCCCTAATTTAGACTATCATCATTGTAATATAATATTCTTTATGTAAATTACGAATGCGAATATTTTCATGTAATTATAAATTTATAACATGTAAATAACTAGTATCTGAATGATATTAAATATTGCTAAACGTTAATTGTTGTTTAAATGAAACTCAGTCCTTAAAAGACATTTTTTCCTTATTACTTTATATATAAAAACTCTTCATCACCAAAGTGTCTTGTAACAATTATATAGGTTATTACTATTGAGATTGTCATATAATCGAATACTAGAAATCGTTGACTGAAATTCGACTACAAATCCTTAGACTTGCGTACCATATCCTTACTTAAAACAAATTTTTAATTCTATTTCACAAAAGATATTGATACGGTCATTATGAATTCGCTTTGGACCCATCTTATAGTAAAATGTATACATGTGTGTGTAAATCGTTTGGCATTAGTGTGCGTGCGGCTTCGATCAGTTGTATTGTTGATCGAAGGCGTGTGGTTTTATTTTTAATAATTTAATATATTTATAATACATATTTTATAAAAATATTACCATTTACAATTATACATATACATTACAAAATCTTAGTCTATATCAAATATTATTGTGGCAAATTTCACACTCGCCTGGGCGCGCAATTTCCGTAAAATGATGCCGAGAGTTTTTACTTCACGTATTAAAATATAGATAGTTTAAATTTTATCTTACGGAATCGCAAATATAATCTATTCCAAAATAAAAGGACAATTATTTCGCGTCGACAATAATTTTCAACACAGAAAGTTTGCCGTGGGGCTGCCCAACGTCAAAAGTGCAAATTCGCAAGGGGAAATTGAATTGTGAAAACAAACAGCGTTACGAAAACCGTTCTAAATCACTCTAACATTATTATCCGCAGGACATCAAGTCGCATTAAATTCCTTATTCATTACATTTTTGCGGCCTCACGGGCCGGAATTCCTGCGTCTTTGATCTGAGACGAACAAGAGAAAAAGATGGTCGAAAATGCACTTCAACTGTCTTTATGGAAGGGGAAAATATAATTTATTCACGAGATAATTTTCTCTTCCCCCTAAAGGAGACGTTTGAAGTAGGGTTGGCACGAATGAATGTTTGCTCTGTATAGAGTGCTTTACAACTGTAGCCATTATAGTGAGACTGACCTGTCTTGTCGATGTTTTATGCATGCAAACGATGTACCTTTTTGATTTGTTATAGCCGCTATACACGTTTCGATAAATCGTTGCGAAAAAAACTACACTTTAAATTGCACAGTTTCGTCTTTGTGTGAAAATTCGTTATCGATTAAACTGTGCAGTTTTTTCGCAACGATTTATCGAAACGTGTGTAGCGGCTATAAGGTGTCACTTTAAAATTCAAAATGAAATACTAATAAGTATTTATATTTAAAACTACACATTGTTCTTATTATTTATTTATAATGTTTGGGTATCATTCTTAATCGGAGGAGGTCATGGCCTAATCAGTGGTCGACATTCTAGTCGATCGCTAGGTTAAGTAGTTCTTGCTGCGACTGTATGGTAGATGGGTGACCCATTTTAACACTGGTTTATATTGGATATCCGACCACCTCCGTGTTTCGGAAGAAACGTAAGACAGTGGAACCCGATTAATGTCACTGAGTGATATTAGGTTGTAGAGATCGTGAGGGTTCCGTGGATGACGTCATATTGCAATCGGTCATCTTAATTCGCTCCAAAGCCACATCATATGCAGACCCATTAGTTGACCCAGAGACATTGGGATAACGCTAGGAAGAAAAAGAATATTTTATTATCCAGTAAAATTTTTAGGGTAGGTACTCTTATAAAAAGTTAATTGGCATTTGAGTGATTTTACATTGAATATTAGAATGCCATTTAAATATCGACACTCATAATTTTATTCATTCAGATTAATTTTTCTTTCAAGTTGGAACATTTCCCAGTTCCATGGAAGTCGTGCGCGGGTTTCTTTGAAGTCAAAGTAAATTTTCCACTCAAAGAATTGAATAAAATATTCTTCCCCATTTCTTCGAATGCATGTTTCCCTATCATACATTCACTTCTTCATACTTAAATATATATGGTTTGAAATTGCCACGCTGCAAAATTCATTCTACCAAAAGGAATACGTTCTGTATAATCGTACATATATAGCTTATTATTAGTATAAAAAATAATTTCATTAAAAATATTAAAAAAAAAATCAGAACAAATAACCGTCATCATTGCCAGGCAGCAATGTTCCTAGAAGGCTGGCGGCATTCCTTCTTCGGATTGCGATACTTATCCTCTGTCCTAAATACCAATCAGCCTTCGTATCATCGCTGAAATATATAGAACATTTAAAGCAAGATTAATTTTGCAAATATGACATTTCTAAATTATTGCTCTAATAATAATAAAAAAATCTACTCTAACAGTGTCATTAATTAAAAGTTAAAGGGTTTACTAGCAGATATTGTAGAGTGTCACTACTTATCTTGTGAACTTCACCATCAAATCCGCATATTGTTTATTTGCCAGCAAATTTTGCCAAGCAGCCAACAAATCAACAAATTTTGGCTTAACATAGTGAACCAAATTGAGTCGGAATAGGCTAGGATCGTAACATAAATTTTGCTAACAGCATACTTACATCACTCATTTCCTAGTTCGATAAATAAAACCCCAGTTTGAGTTGACGAATGTGCATCTAATATACTAACGACCACATATATAGACTTCGGTACATCTGAGGGCCAGATTTAAATTAGAGCCGTCCCCTTTCTTTGAAGAAATGGCGAGGGCATTTTAATTGTGATCCATTCGAATATTGGCCTTGGAGCGGGTTGCGAATAATTGACGAATTTTATACCCAAATGCCCTTTGTCGTCAGTTATTGAGTCACCCAAGCGACTCTTTCGGAAAATTGTTCCGACTAATGAAAAATTCTATACGGATCGTTGTGGCTTTTGAATTTATTGCGAAATATTATTTTAATGTATTTCGTTTGAATGCTTTCAACGGTTTGAAGAGGATCCAAACGAAATTGAACGAAATTTCGAGGATGCTCCTCGGAAACTATTTGAAAGCAGTTAATTTTGTCATTTGATTTCAGGTCTCAATGTACTGCATAAATTGACTAGCAAAAAGCCGAGCTTTGGGATGGCTCGCGTAGTTTTGCATATATTATTTTTTCATTATGGCTATTATTTTTTTGACAGATAACACACCTAGATATGAAGTTAAATTACTTTGTTAAAGCACAAATCTATAGGCGTGATCAGTGCTGGTCCGAGGTAAATGTTAGTTAGGATGGAGCGAGATTTAATTTTAGCGCCCCCCTTGCTTGTTCTGTTTATATTTTTACCAATTAAAAAAATACACTTCTTTTTAAACATATGCTATTTAACTTATGACTATAAATGTAAATAAAAGAAGACTCAATATTGTAATACTTTTAATCAATCGTGGTCATCCAGAAAAAGTAGATTATTCACGGATAACAAAAGTTTTCGCTACTCTTACAGTCTTACTGACGGTTATCAAAAATAACTGTCAGTAAAGTAGATAAACGAACAGAAACCTGGATGGTTGGTATCAATGACGTATTTAAATATGGGGACAGTTGCCAGCCCTAGAGGTGTCCCATGTGCTTCTCCTAATATGAGATAGATTTTAGCGTTGTTGCTGTTAGTATACTGACATCGTGTCCAATTGAAACATAGTTTTCTTGGCGTGACCTCATTTAGTAATACACGTGCAAACTTGTCGCAATATCTTAGTGCACAAAAGTTAACTGTGTTTGTTTTTGAGTACAATTTATTATTTTGCATGAAAACGATTAACTTCTTGAGTTAAATATACCCGACAAAGGTCTGTACCGAATGGGTACTTCTGACCAGTAGACTCGCAGGTTGTATACAATATCTATACTTCTATACTAATATACAAAGCTGAAGAGTTTGTTTGTTTACTTGAACGCAATAATCTCAGGAACTACTGGTCCGATTTGAAAATCTTTCAGTTTTAGATAGCCCATGTATCGTGGAAGGCTATAGGCTACATATCATCACGCTAAGAAACGATGTCGCGGGTAGCAACTAGTAATATAAAAAAGTAAACACGATTTGAAAAGCGTCAGCTTAGGAATTAAAAACCGGGCAAATGCGAGTAAGACTCGCGCACTGATAGTTCCGTACTACCACAAAATACTCTACAGGGTACAGACATACAGACGGACGGACAATAAGGCGTTTTAATAAGGGTTCCTTTTTTTTATTATCAGCATGGAATCCTAAAAATAGACAAAACCTATGTCTAGCAGAGGCCAGTTAATTGAATATTATATATCTGTCTATACGGTAGTTTCTTATCTTAATTGCTGAAGATCGTGGTCCTGGCGTGCTTTCGAGTGGATATTTTTTCCAAAGGCTTCTGTTAAAAACGATTCTTGCTATTGTGTATAATTTGTGATTGTATGGGCTTGTCATCTGATCCGATCATCGCGTCCGCGAGCGGCCTCTAGATCTTATGCCATCTGTGTTACCCGTAATAACCAGTTTTTCTAGGTTATTATGGAAGAAAGTCTAGTGGTAATTTGAATTGACTACTAACGTTTGTGCGTTATATAAATATGTAGGAGGAAGTAATTTGGTAAAGCGCCATCTATTGGCAACTTTAAAGAAATAAGATTGATCAACATCACCTTCACGAAGACTAAAAGAAGCATATCATTACAGGATAAGGTCAGACCGTTATTGGTTGGTCAGGGAAGGTAACACGGGCAGTGGAGGTGAGTGTTCATGTACACGTTAAAGGAATCCCTCAAACCTACACTTATGTCACAAGTTCAAGGCATTGTCCTAGTTCCTGCCTATGAAATACGACGGACTCTATACGGTCAGTCCATAGAGCATTGCTAAGAAATTTTTAGTTTAGTTTTTTTAGTTTTCAACTTCAAGCGGCGTGTGCGTTGACCCAGTTATGGAAGATGACAAACGGACCAAACCTCTATTATTGAAGAACGCCCACTGATGAACCTTCACCCATCCTGTAGTGCCTTCACTTATATTGAAAACACATCATTTAATTTCTGTTTATGTAATGATAGACATACATGCAATGTGGTGTTATGAAATTACGCGTACAACTCATAATGGGATGGCGTGCAATTTGCATTAGCAACGTTGTTGATTTTGATGATTGGCTCGCTGAACTGCAGGGATGTTCAATTTGTGTTACGATATTATTCTGAATGTGTATATACTCGCTGCGAACAAATATTATATGGCAAATATGATAACGAAATATAAACATCAGTTTATAAGCTGTTTCAAGCCCAGTTCGTGGGACGCAAAATGACTCAAAATCGAAGTTGCATCACTCAAAATAAATTTGCATCCTGTAAAAACGTGTAAAGAGCTTAAAAACGTGTTTTTATAAAATTTGGTGATCTTAGTTCACATTTCAAATCTCAGTTTGCATTTGAAATGTAAGTTCGCACTTGAAATCTAAGTTATCATTAAAATCTAAGTTCGCACTTGAAATCTAAGGACCCACTTGAAATCTAAGGTCCTATTTAAAATCTAAGTTCGCACTTGAATTCTAAGTTCGCACTTGAAATCTAAGTTCACCTTTGAAATCTAAGGTCCTATTTATAATCTAACTTCGCATTTGAAATCTGAGTACGCATCTGAATAGTGAACCCTTAATGAAGTAAAGCATTTATTCCTAAGCGTTATATTATTCAAATCAAGTATCATTCAAAGTCAAAAATCTAATTAAAGCTAATTTGATTCGTTGTATTATTTTCTATAATGTAAACTTAAATATCAGTTTGTATGTCATATATATTATATATCTTAAAATGAGATGTACTTTTTTAAGAATACATTATATACAATAAGTTGTCGTTGATATGTTTAATAAGGAACGATATAGTCTTACAATATGTTACAACGTTAAAGTGGAATGGAATTTCTTAAAGGCGTCTGTCTGTTTTACTGTAATCGCTGTACCCAGAAAACTATTTCCGAAACAGGCTGAAGGTAAATTGGAAAGCCCCTGCTCATATAACGCTTTTCGCGAAGCTGCGAGGAAATAAAAACAGAGAAATGAAAATAGGTTAAGCGGACCCTCGGGGCAGGTATGACTCGAGGATAGGTTTTTGTATCAACTAAGCCGGAGCGCATAAAATTCTCATGAAAATTTAGTCACCGGAATCTGAGCAATATGGCAGAGTGCTTTAAAAAAAAACCATTTTATGTTGGCGTTAAACGACTATCAGTTGGGGTTATAATTAGTTTTTTAGGGTTCTGTAGTACTAAAAGGAACCTTTATAGTTTCGCTCTATCCCTCCGTCCGTTCGTCTGTCTGCCAGTAAGGTGGTCCCCCCCCCTAGCATTTTCAAGCTATTAGACGTAGAGACTTGAAATTTTTCATGTTGATATAATATGCTAAAAACTCATTAGGAAAATTATTCTGAATGAAATCGGACAACAACTTTTGAAGTTATTTTACAAATACATTTATAGCGTATCAGATACGGAACCCTTCTATATAGACGTGTCTTGACACGCTTTTGGTCATTTTATATATTACACAACTATAGGGCATAACATTATTTCAAGTCATAGAGTAGGACTAAATGTATCCAAAATCAGAAGTAGAGTTTCATCGCTATCATATCCTATTAGAAGGGTAAGAGGAAAGGCTATTCATGGTATAATATTTGGTAAAGTTACTTATCTATACTAATATATACAGCTGAATAGTGGGTTTGTTGGTTTACTTGAACGCGCTGATCTTAGGATCTACTGGTTCGATTTGAAAAGTTCTATCAGATTTAGATAGCCCATTTATCGAAGAAGGCAATATTATGTTATATATCTCTTCTTCCAAGTGTTATCCCTGTAAAATACCCGGGGTTGTGGGGGCGAGTTGAGATGACCAATTGCCATCTGACGTCATCCTCGGAACCCCTACGATTTTTACAGCC
>JANCMC010000002.1:498575-508701 GCA_024363005.1 Charaxes varanes
CGTGGCGATCACAACACTACAGACAGTTGCGTGACGACTCTAGAGAGCATCGTAAATTGAATACGGACACTCGTGATATAACGAGGCACGGATAACAGCCGTCTAACATACGTTAAACAGCCTACAATAACCCACGATTTACCGCCAATCTATTCTTTTATATTCCGTACAGTATACACGGTACGCCTATCCACTTACGACAAAAAGTCAAAGGATCGCCCGCTGATCTTTTGTGGTAAGGAGGCGCGGGACAAACGACCCTTAGGTCCCCCGCGTGATATATTATAGCGAAGGAGCGGATTCCCATTACAGGGCTATTTGTAGGCTTTTGTGTGAACGAAAGGTGCGAACGCCGCGGTCAGTCAGCGGTGCCAGTAGTGCTGCAAATTCGCATCTGTTAAGGTACTTATTGATGTCAACATTTTAAATGTATCATGAAGACATACGGCTCAATATTAAAATATCTAAAATTCGCAATTTAAATTTTAGTAACTCTTAAAAAAATAATACAGTAGGTATTTATTGTAAAAAATTGAATTCAAGTAATATTTTGATCACGGCATTTTAGTGATTTTATTAACTACTAGCTGTTTCCCGCGACTTCGTGCGTGTAAAATTAAACTAACAAGAGCCCTTAAAATTCCTTAATAAATTACCTCGTTGCCAAATTTCATATTAGCACGATCCGCAGTTTTGAGTTTCGTGATTGGTGACCTTTTGCTCTTATATATTTAGATACGGCTTAAGATTTATACGAAATTCGCAATTTGGAAACTATGTAGTTGGCTTACTTTTTCCAAAAACCCCTTTTTTTCTCGAAGTTGTTGGTTGCTCTCTAAATGAGTGATAATTCGTCGGGGGAGGCTAACATGCCGCGCGAAATGTAATTCTCTTGCGGATAGTTTAGAAGCAGACGACCTTCGACGACGAGGTTAATTTTTTTTTTGTCACAAAATGTCAGCATCCCCTGACGGACGGACGCAAAAAATTTAGAGAAAAAAATAATATGCATTTTTGGGAAAAGTAATCAAACTACATAATTATTATTTAGATAGAGAATTCACGAAACACACCACTAAGCACTCTATTTTAATTATTTTATTATTTATAAACTATATGAATTGCAGACACGACAGACGATGATATTTAGTAAGCGGTTAAAAATTTTCAAATTTTTTGTCGATTATAAAACAGATTTCTTTTATCATACTACAGTTGCAAACGTAATCAAAAAAAAAATCAAAAAAAAGAGAACATTTTTGGTCAATAAAAAAATTAACCTTCGTACGCAATTCATTGTCACGGTAAAAATCCTGAACCGCGTGAAATATTTCTACGCATTTGAATAATTTTGGTAATTTTGCCAAATAAGCATGAATATCAGCTGTCAGTGGGCTCATTATCCGAAACGGTATTACATCAGCTGCAAACGACCGCAAACAATTGTATTTGTTATTATTTTTCGAAAGCAGGTACACTAAATTGGGCGCAACCAGAGGCAAATGTTTTGGTGAATTCCACGACGTTTTTTACTCAACCTCGGAGCAATTTTGTCACGAAACAATCACTGATATTTACACTTCTATATTTTTTACTAACTGTAAATTGCGTCTTCGCCCGGAATTCAATGATTTTGTTGAATTTTGAGTTTTTATTCTTTGTACGGAACCCTTATTATTAAGCTTAAAGAAAAGTAGAATCTGTTATGCCTAGTAAAATCAGCTATCTACCATTGAAAGCCCCTCCAAATCAGTATAGCCATTTCTGAGACTATCCGGAAATAAAAGACAGACAAAACTGTTTCAACTTGTTATACTAAGTATCGTATATGTAGTCATATGTAAAAAAATATTTCGATGTTATAAAAAGGCCCTTCAATTTTATTTAATATATATGGAATAGGAATTATTTAATATATATAGGAATAGATAATACCTACTCTTAAATATATTTAATAGAATAGAATAACTTTATTCAGACATAAAACAACACTATATCTAACAAAAAATGTACGTTTTAAGATTAACTGTTTTAAATCTTTGTTTGAAATTATTCCCGATGCTGCCCAACGCTGATTGTCCAATTTATGGATGCAACTGATTTCCAACATGAACCTATTGTAACATTTACAATAATCAGTTCCCGTAGGAGAGAAAAATTTGAAATCATCTGCCCATAATCACTGGGAATACTAAAGGGATCTGGGATTTGATTTAATGTCTGACAACAATTTGTTTAATAAAACGGTTTTCACAAAATTGATGCCTTCCTAAAACACATAATGCGTAGATGTTTAATTTGATTACGGGTTACATGAGGAATGGCGGGAAATTATATCAAAATCGTTTAACTTAAATAAACGGCGATTAAGGTCTGCATTCTCAGAAAGTGCAATTTAGTTTGCCGTATAATTTGCCGAAAGAATACAAAAGTGCCGCAAAATTAAGATAGAGGGTTTAATGAATACGATTAAAAGCTTTTTTACAATTTTAAACGATTAAAAAATGTACTTTATAATTTATTATTGACATGACTTCTGCTTATTCACAAAAAATCCCTCATTTTTGTGGACACTACATGTATGTAATCATCGAAAAATATTTAGAAGTTGTACATTAAATATTTGCATAGTCATACATATTAGTTTATTGATGCGAAATTAAAATAATGAGGCGAAACAACCTTACGTTTCATTATGTATGATGAGTAAACAGTATGTCAGCATTCTTCAAATGCTGCCAATACAATTCTATCAGAGCGGTGCGCTTACAAGCGGCGCTCAGCAATGCGCCAGCGCACTACCTGGGCAGCTGTCGAAATCCCCACCAACTCTGCCCGCTTACCCCGCTGCCGTGCCTCCATCTCGCTCGCACTAGCTCCACGAAGCACTCTCGAGCTTGACAAAAAGCGGTTTCGATCCCTAGTGTTGTGTACAAATGATCAATGTGTGCGTCGAGTGTATTTTTCTGACAGGCTTCTTCGTGAAACGAGTAGAGCGAAAGGTAGAGGCGAACGCACGGCGGATACGACGTTTTGGCTGCGGGCGTCGATTTACCTGTTGGAACGCGTGAACCGGCACGGCCTTGTGCGCGAGCGCAGCGCAGGTTTTACTCCGAGTCAGTTCCACCCCAGACCTCGGTGCGATCGGGCGCGTCACGTGCCACGTCACCGATCAGTGTCCACGATCTCGTGCAATTAGTTCTTACGCGGAATAAGAGTTGAGTGGCCGGTTAAACGTGCGCGTTCTATCGTTTGGAGAAGTACGAGAGCCGCGATGCGACTATGTGCGATTTTAGTGCTGTAACGCATAAATAGAACTATGCCTAAGTTATAGTGAAGTTCAGTGAAAGGAAAACAATGTGTCCGATGTGGTTTGCAAGCGCTATATTGGCGCTTAGCGCTGTTTTGCCGGCGTGGTGCGCGTCTTTGTCGGCAACGACAGGAGCGCGCTATCAGGCCCCCGACGAGTGTCGCTGGACTACTGACGACGACGACACCGGAGTCGCTCTTCAGTGTCGACTAAGGACTATAAATAGTGAATTGGAAAATACCAACTTTAGTGCCATCCAACCTCATCTCACCGTACGACTGCGACTAGAATGTAGTGACGCGCTTTTCTTCCAAAGTTCGCTCTCTCCTGGTAGCTTTCGACAGCTGATAGAGTTAAGGGAACTTACGATAGAATACTGTAAAATTGGAAATCTCTCGGATGGAGCGTTTACCGGTCTCCGTGAGCTAAGAAATTTAACTATAAGAACTCACAACACCGACTGGTCGACAATGTCTCTTGAAATCACACCCACCGCCTTTTCAAGAGACGTACAAAACCTCGAAAGACTTGACTTGAGCGAAAACAATATGTTATCGTTTCCTGAAGGTGCTCTATGCTCATTAAGAAACCTGGAATATTTAAATGTGACTGGCAACAGAATGAGAGATGTGGGCCATTTTCAATTTTCGACGGCGCATCGTCATCCGACCGAGAAGTGTGGAGATAATCTTTTACTTTTAGATTTATCGAGAAATGTAATTGATACTTTGCCACCGGGGCTTCTATCGGGACTAAGAAGATTACAAAAACTATATCTTCAAGGCAACGGACTTAACTCCGTAGCGGACAGAGCGCTCGAAGGTCTGGTATCACTAACAACAATCAGATTTTCTGATAACCAACTTACGAGCTTGCCTCCGGAACTTTTTAGCGATACAAAGGAGTTAAAAGAAATATATCTAAATAACAATACAATCACGGTGCTCGCTCCGGGCTTGTTTAGCGATCTTTTCCAACTTCTTGTTTTGGATTTATCGTACAATGAATTAACATCCGATTGGATCAACACGTCGACGTTTTCCGGTTTAAAGAGACTCGTATTTTTAGACTTCTCTCATAACAGAGTGTCAAAAATGGAAATTGCACTATTTAGAGACCTGCATAATCTACAAATTTTGAAAATGCAAGACAATTTTATAGAACATATATCGGAAAACGTATTCAGCTCGCTTGGAAATTTACACACTTTAATATTGTCGAATAATAGACTCACCAACATTGAGAGCTTCGCTTTTATGGGTTTGCCGGGCTTGTCTGTCTTATCCATTGACAGTAACCGCATATCGAAAATACACCCGCATGCCCTGCGCAACTGCACTTCTTTACAAGACCTACACATCAATGGCAATCGGTTAGACGAAGTTCCTTTAGCCCTTAAAGAAATACCACAGTTAAAAACACTAGACCTGGGAGAAAATCTAATAGTTAGCATAGAGAACGCCTCATTTATGACAATGCAACAAATGTACGGCTTGAGATTAACAGAAAATAATATCGGAAATATAAGCAAGGGCGTATTCGACAAGATGACGTCACTTAAAATTTTAAACCTATCGCGAAATAAAATTCACAAAATCGAAGCCGGCGCTTTTGATGGAAATATTAATTTACAAGCGATCAGATTGGACGGCAATTATTTGACCGATATCGGTGGACTTTTCGCCAAGTTACCTAATTTGGTGTGGCTGAACATTTCTGATAATCGCCTAGAATGGTTCGATTACGCGATGATTCCGACAGGATTGCAGTGGCTGGACATTCACGCGAACAGAATCGCTGAGCTGGGGAACTACTTTGAAATTGAATCGCAATTATCGCTCAGTACTTTCGACGCCAGTTCTAATAGGTTAACGGAGATTACTGGAAGTGCAATCCCCAACTCCGTGGAGATGTTGTATTTGAACGATAATTTAATATCTAAAGTGCAATCGTACACGTTCTTCAAGAAACCCAATTTGACGAGAGTGGATTTATACGGAAACAAAATAACAAGTTTGGACCCGAATTCTTTGAGAATATCCGCTGTGCCACAAGATAAATCGGTGCCGGAGTTTTTTATTGGTGGAAACCCATTAGAATGCGATTGTACTATGGAGTGGTTACAAAAAATAAACACAGGAAACAGAGCCCGAACCCAGCCCAAACTCATGGATTTGGACAGCATTTACTGCAAATTGCTGTATAATCGTGGTAATTCATACGTACCTTTGGTAGAAGCCGCGCCTCATCAGTTTTTGTGCAAATACGATTTTCACTGTTTCGCTCTGTGCCACTGCTGTGATTTTGATGCGTGTGATTGTGAAATGACATGTCCTAATAATTGCACCTGTTATCATGACCAGTCGTGGTCTGCGAACGTTGTGGAATGCTCAAGTGCTGGTTACGTTAATTCATTACCGGAGAGAATACCGATGGAAGCCACCCAATTATATTTAGACGGTAACGATATACAAGTTCTGCCAAGTCATGCATTTATCGGCAGGAAGAGGCTCAAAATACTATATTTAAATTCGTCACGTATTGAGACTATACACAATAGAACGTTTAACGGTCTGAAGGAGTTAGAAGTGTTACATCTCGATTTCAACAGCTTAACTGCTGTCGAAGGACAAGAATTCGATGGGCTGGACAATTTACGGGAATTATATATAAACAATAATAAGATAAAAACCATAGGCAAAGAAATGTTCAATCATATGGCTCGACTGAAAATATTACAACTGCATCACAATAGATTAGTGACTTTGGCAGTGTGGCAAATAAATCCGACAATAACATCAATAACCTTATCGTACAATCCTTGGTCCTGTGACTGTGAGTATACTGAAATGTTTCGCGAGTGGACAAAGCGAGTGAGTTCCATTACAGATCTATCAAGCATACGATGTGTTTACTCAAAAGTTAATAACACTAATATTGCAATGTACAATGAAAGTACATTCACTGATCCTGAATCTGGATTTAAAATAACAGAAGAAAATGGCACAATATGTACTGGATTACCAAGTATAAATAACAGCATCAACGGCAATCTAACGGCTACAAAAACCATTATAACGAACGAAGAAGTACAAGATTACATTCCATTACTTGTCGCAACCTTGGGAGCATTCCTATTAGTACTTTTTGTGGTTATGATCGTATTTATATTTAGACAAGAAATGAGGGTTTGGTTTCATTCAAAGTTCGGTGTGAGATTATTTTATAAGACAAGTGACATGGACCGCGATGATCGTGAGAAGCTCTATGACGCTTTCGTGAGTTATAGTTCCAAAGATGAAGCGTGGGTGACTGAGAAGCTAGCACCGGTGTTAGAGAGAGGAGATCCTCCTTATAAACTGTATCTACATTATCGTGACTTCCCGGTTGGTGGTTATGTGGCCGATAATATAATCCAAGCAGTGGAATCTTCGCGTCGTACTATAATGGTGCTCAGTGAGAACTTTATAAAGTCTGAATGGTGTCGGTTTGAATTTAAGTCCGCGCATCATCAAGTGTTGAGAGATAGGCGGAAAAGACTGATTGTGGTGTTGTTAGGAGAAGTGCCTCAAAAAGATCTCGATCCCGATATAAGACTGTACCTCAAAACAAACACGTACCTTCACTGGGGGGACAAATTGTTTTGGGAAAAATTACGTTTCGCCTTACCCGATGTGTCCGATAAGCAGAGGTGTCACGGTATGCCTAGTCCAGGAGCCGGTGCTGTTCCTATGCACCGGCATCACCATCCTAGGAGCCACCTAGGCGCGTTACCGCCTCCTCCAGTGCACGGAGCACATCCCGTGTTACCTCCACACCCATCCCACGCCCAACATCAGATCCCAGCGCGCGCCTCGCCACGCAATCTCTCCGTCCACGTATAGTGTAGTTAGTGAACTAAGACTGAAGTGAAGTGAACCAAGTGCAGTGACTTTGCGCGAATACGTGATGGCTAGTCGGTTATCGTATGTATTGTAAATATACCTATTATATAATAGTCATAGAATAATAAGATTGTAAATAGCTTCAATACTGATTACAAAAAGCATTTTTCGATTATAAGTTAGCGTCAATTACGAACGATGAAAGTGTATGACTATTGATTGAAGTTGTTTGTATAAAAATATTATACGGCCTCTAAAAAGGCTGTGCGAGCTGAATAGAACCAGCCGAACGATACTTAATAGCGTTTAAAAATGGCTCTGTCGCCACAATCTGTGATAAATTAGCTGTAGTTAGTATTTTTGCCTTATCAACAATGTATATTTTGTAATTTAGTCACGACAAAAGAACGTATTTATTGTAAAAATTCAAAAATTGACTGTGTCAAAAAGTGATAAAGAAATAAAATATAATTTTCAATAGAAGTTTGTTTTTTTTTTATGTTTCAGACTTTTTTTAATATTTCAAGTATTAAGTACAACATTATACGAGTACATATATTATAGGAGTAACAAATTAAAAGTAGCACCTTTTAAATGCTTAAATAAACTAGAACATTAATGATTGTTCTAACTTAAATTTAGTTTAAAATTTTAAACCGATTACTTCATACGAGATCAATATTTTTTACTGTATTTTCAATAAAAAAAATATCAAATTTACTTTATTCAAAGTACAATGAAACGTACATTACATGAAACGTTTAATTAGGTCAGAATATTAAATACACAATGATAGTTAAAAACATAAAACAAATTTCAACTACATTATCTTTCTCACCATTAAAAGCCTCTGCCCTGCAGTGACGCAAACGTGCTGAGACTTTCCTTCATTTTATATTTTCACATTAACCGTTAAACAATCTCATTCGAATATTTTATGACGTCGCCATTTTGTTTTATGACCATCGCTTGCTATTAAACTTGCCTGAGAGCATTCTATAATTTTAATACTCTAGTTATATATTCTTACTTCATTGATGATGTTATTTTTTTAATATAAATTTTAAAAAAACCTTATTTAGAAAGTAAGAAAAGAAAAAACAAGTCATTCCGTAAAATAAAGGTTTTACTAAAATCTCTTTTTTTATATTGATATAATATTAAAATACATTGCACAAAACAAAATTAACATTAAAACAAAGTAATATTAATTAAATAAATGTTGGAAAGTGCATGTAAAAAAAATCTACAAACCTAATATCGGGTCTATTAGGTTTGTAGAATTTTATTACATGATGTTGATGCTGTTTTTAACTTAAGTTCATACATAAACCTTAAACCTCAATAACTTAACGGTAGAAGGGATAGACTGAAATCCGCATGGTACCTGTTCAAACCCCGACGCCGTTGGAGTATTGACATTAATAAAGATTATTAATAATATTCTACTTTAAAAAAACAAACAAAAAGAATACATTCATTTTTAATTAAAAAGATAATGAGAATAAAATAATTATTTTTATTTCCTAGGTGAATTTTAAGGAGTTTGCATATTCTTTATTCACAAATTGGTTTTATCCATATTTAGTTGGAAATATAATAATTTGATTAAATTAAATGGATACAAACATCCAAAATCGACGCCTACTCTAAGGAAGTCAAGTAATTAATAGACGCGATTCTGTACACCCCAAACACTGTCTCTAACTAAAATTTAGATAATTTTGAATAATTACATATTTCATCAATACATCCTTCATAATGTACAGGGTTCTTTAATTAATGCCTGTAAATTCAAATTCAAATGATATTTTATTCAAGTAGACTTTTACAAGCTCTTTTAAACATGATTATGTTCACCAAAAACTCACACAATATATTCCCATTACGTTACATTAGGTATCAATAAAGAAGTACTATAATTTGTTATACGACGTATAAAAATATAAAATTAATAGCTTCTCGGACAAAATTCGTTCAATCAAAAGTATTTTTTTATATTTTTTCTCTTTACTAAAATTCTGTAACACGACAAACATACGCAATCAAAAAATTGCCGAATCGGTCGAGCCGTTTTCAAGTTTTGCTGATCATATAACATACAGCCAACCGTCCTTTATAATTGAACTACTGTTTAATACAAATTAAATTCAAATGTACTAATTTGAATTCCCTACTAAATGTTATTCCTCTTTTCCCTTTTTCGGCTGGGAAAGGCTTCTGAGCATCTCTCTTTATACTAAAAAAAATTATTTAATAAAAAAAATTACGTTTCCAGTACTTGTCATGAATTCTCACAAAAGCAACTTGGACATAATCTATAAAGAACAACAATACTATTTATTTATTTTAAGAAACTGTTACATTTGGTACAATTGAGTTAAAACCCTCATTACTGCGCTAGTTAAAAGAAACTGTGATACAGGAAAAGTGCATTCCACTATGGGTAAAGTATAATGAATAGTCTCTCATATCCTACAAAATAAGGAATATCAAAAACAAAAAAGCTCATACAGTAACTAGAAATCCTAAAAAGAAAACAATCTGCAACAGAAACCTCGCGCTCAACATCTGCTAATATATTCCATAGTAATATAACAGCGGCCGCGCTAGCCGTTGAAGTCGGCGTTGTTTGGCCGAGCTTCCATAGCGAGCATATTGCATATCAGGTTTTTATGTGAGGAGCCGAACGGCCGTCGACCGCGGGCCTTCAATCTCGGCTAACGAGACTTCGCCCCGCAGCCCTAAGTAGGTGTGAAACAACTGGAGTCGCGAACAAAAGCGTGCGGCTCTATGCGCCGAGATTGCGTTTATTTGATACGCGCAAGAATTCCATACGGTAAGAATATGCACAAACTTCCCGCATAAAATGGTACGATATACATAGAAATAAAAAAGATTTTTTGAATGATGAGATGATAAAAAGGTTGTA
>JANCMC010000002.1:607549-617787 GCA_024363005.1 Charaxes varanes
GATACTCGCACATGAAGTATGCACGCGCACGCCTCTATTTAATGATACGACACGGGTTCCAAACTCGTAAACAAAAAAAACGTTCCGTAACGTAGCCTCTTTTAAAAACGGCAAGTAAAGTCTCGTGTATCCACTCTTCTAGTTGTTTTCCTATATAAATAACGTAGGTTTAATTATTGAATGATTAACTTTTGGCGGTGGTAAATTTCCTATCAATGCTTACTGCTAAAGTAAGTGATAATCAGTCTGCTCGATACTTCACTTGAAGTCTGTAAAAGAGGGCCTAAAGTAAAGTTCTCCGTTGTAGCTGAATTATAGATATCATATTTGCAAACCAATTAAAAGGATTATTTTTATATAATAATTTTGGAATAATGAATACTCTGGGCACAATATTTTGCTATCAGAACTGTACTTAAAATAATAACGACATTTTCTAGAATCCGTGTTGTATCTTTTCTCTTGAATATTTTGGATCCCATACAGGGATATATTTAAGGGAAGTACCCAGACTGAATAAAATATATTAATCGTATGGGTTCCAATCTAACACTGTGGAATAAGACACTTTGAGAGATCCGAACATATTGTCTCAAATTAGAAAGCTTTTTCAGAAACGATAGGAGTAAAAATTTTGTATACTATATAAGGTTTGCGTTGCTTGAAAATCCTCTCTATCTGTCTTTTCCTGTGTTCTTCGAAATTGTGTTACGATCACTTTGCACCCTTGCACTATAGACCTAACAGCCTGATGAAGTATATCACTTTTATGAAGATATCCAAAGTTTATTTTATACCAGCATTCACGTAGCTCTCGGTGTCCCCAGGGAGCCAAAGGCGGAGAAGAGAGCGAACAGCATTAGTTCGTTCGTGGCACTCGGCACTTGACAACCAGCTAACTGAGGGACGCGCTATCTTGGTCCTCTGCAGCGCAACGGAAGCGGAACACCCTCGGGAGATGGCTTCATACCATCTTACTACAACGTGTGCTCCCTTTACGGCTAGCGATGGATCAAGAATACAAGACCAGGTTCACTAGCAACGACCCCCTACACTTGCATGTATAGGTAAATGGGGCTAAAGAAAATTTTCCAATCGTGTCCAATCAAAATTCTATCTACAACAATACTGTACTTATTCTAATGACAGTAGCATAAATATAATTAATAACAGTACTGTCTAAACTTGCAACTCGTTTGTGAATTCCACATTTAATTAATTGAAATTCACAATCTTTTATATTATATTGTACTATCAATTTTATTATTCGGTCGTGAGCAATATTTTCTTCGTGCTCGTTTACCTATACATTAATAACAGCTCTCATCTCCTCTCCATTTTTATTTTCCCCTGATTTGTCGTCAGGGGTGTGGTGTATTGTGTTGATACCAAATTTAGAATAAAGCCTATTTTTATTATTATTATTAACATTCCAGTTATATTGTTTACCGTTCTCGATGAAAATATTATTTGAAATTATTATTTCATTTTTATTGTATATCGCGTTTATTTAATAATTCATTTTATGTAATATAAGATTTATTTACAACTAACTTATTGTACATTCGTCTCTATGCGGTTGAACTAACCGAGAGGATTTGTTATGGATATAGTGTAATATCAGAAATTAATCACTCTAGGATATATACATATATCATTCGATTAAGCTAAAAACCAAAGGTGCCCTTCATAGAAAGATTACGTTTTGTTGATAATATTTCAAGTTGAATGATTTTAAATGAAGTTGTATGTAATAATAACGATACTTTTTTGTTTTTAGTCTCGATAGTGTTAGCGTATTTAAATGAATTTTTCACGACTATCTCAAATTATATTTACCTAATATGCTTTTTTAGTAATTTTTATAATGTTCAATCACTCGTTAAAGCGCTGGCACTCTAGTGTTGGTCTTACGATCCTTTCTATCTGTAAATGATTAATTAAAAATTGCAATATTTGTATACTTGTAACTAGCGTTGACGCGTTTGAGGAGCCGCCCTCGGAGTCGCTCTGTGAAGTGCAATACAATGATCGCGCCACACTCGCGCTGCAATCGCATCGTGGTCCATTCTTCCCTCTTTTCTCTATTTGACCCTTAATGCGTCTTGTGCCTTGTGTATGCAAGAGCCCAATTTGCGTATCATTTTTGACATTTCCGGTTTTTAAACCATAGGTCCACAATGCGATGGCGGCAAGTATGGTTCAGTCTTGTTGCGAGAATTTAGCCTTGGCCTTATGAGAGTTAAATAACTATATGTAATCATTATATTATTATTAGTAATAATTATATGGCGACCGCGCCATGCTGAATAGTGAATCAATTATTCTATTTGCATGCTTTGACGAGCTTTTTGGTAATGTACTATAATTTAAAATTTAGTAGTTACTTTAATTGTGTAATCGTTAGGCAAATAATATATAAGTAGATAAGGGTATTTATTGTAGAGGAACAGTATAGTTACATTTTGATCACGGTAGCTATCCCACACGAGATCTTACTATATTAATACCATTTTACAGATGTCTTTTGTTCCTAATAGTGGTCGAAGTTTATTCTATCTCTTCTTAAAAAAATAACACATTTTTTTACATTTTGATTCGTGGTCCTTTACATTTCTATAGCACAGTGTACGCGTTTCTGCGTCAGTTTAGATTTTACAGCTGCGAATTTCCCGCGCTTTCCGCTGTCAATTTGACAAGATTGTCATTCTTGAAACAATTTTATGACACCGTTGAGAAAAAAACCGTTAATAGTCACAATATTTTTATTTTTTAATGATTACTATTAAAGTCGCAAAATATTATACTCAAGGCATCTGTATGATGGAATTGATGATAGATTTAAAACAACCTTATATAAACCTATTGTTGTGAATATATTTCAAACCTTTTGTACTAAAATATATTATATTAATGGATTTAATATCATTTTAAGAAACGTTTTGGTGAAATTGTATCCACAACAATAAGCTTAATTTCTCAGGAAATATAATATTCGTCTCTTTGTCGTTTCTGTGCGGTATAGCTACACGACGGTCGATTAGTATTAATTGAAAATTTATTCATAAATAATAATGAAACGATGTAATGATGTTAAATTTACTGTATACTAGATTTAATCAAATGGAAGATTTAATATATTTTTTATTTTTAGCTAGTTGACTATCGCAAAACGGAATGAACTGGTTACCCACTCGGTGGCGTTGAGGACAGGTCGATGCGAGATAGCAATAAACCAAAAAAATGGATTCTTAATGTTTATATTATATAGGTATCTAGCGTATTCTGCTGATGTAAAACATGTAAAAATTATAATAAAAAAAAAATGAAAAAAAAATATCCCCGCTTAGGCTATTATATATAAGGTTTCTGATAATCGTAATCGTGTGGTATTCTTGACGCGACAGGCAATCAAAAGCGAGTATTCGTTCAGAGACCGGAAATACCGCATGTGAATTCTTATGAAAAAATCTCTTAGTCAATATTTAATAGAAATATGTCAATTTTTGACTTAGCAAAATTTTATACGTTATATATAGTGGACTGTAACTTTCACGATGTACCGAGCGTCATGGTAAAGACCAAAGAGAAGATATACATACTTTATATTAATAACTAACCTCATGCCGTACCAAACATTATTTGTTGACGCACCTACTGGCGAGAGCTTTTTTCTGACATACTTCTATTCTATTTTTATTATATGCAAATATAAACGCTCTCTATTTTGAAAGAAGAAATTCAACCAAATTTCGCTATACATTATCAAAGTTTTCAAAAAAATTTTCCATTGTCAATGATGTTTATTTATAGACTTTCTCAAACGCCAGTGTGTGAAGTCAGCTTTAGTTGAATTTCTTAGCTAATAAATAATTATATTTCAAAACGAAATCGCTCACACGATCCCTAATTTCTGTAAAATTCCTTCAAATTTCAAAATCAAGACAAGAAGAGTCGTTTTTTCTCACGTTTATATTTCACTGTCGGTTTTAATAATTAAGCTAAGTCAATGTTTACTTATTTAAATATTCGATATATAATATATATGTATAATGCTAATTCGTATGTAAGTAATTGTGGAATAGTAAAGTAGAGATCTCCCATACCTTCGGTGTCCGGCGTCCCAGAGCGCACATACATACAACGAAAGGTTTCGACTTTCAGTTTTTTAATTTGTAGGCGCTGTGGTAACTTTATTTTTTATCTCACAATGCTGCGTTATAATCATTTTGGATTTATAAAACATACATTTCAATATAAACAGTTAAGTAACTTTTAAATGTTGACAGTTTTGTACAAAAAGTTCTACGAAATGATTTTTGTAAATTGCCGTCAATTTAAGCAAAAGTAAATTATATACTTACCAATATTGAATATTAAAAAAAATTCGTAAATTTTTTTTTCACGTAATCTTAACGATATCTTTGTTAATTTTTCTATACATGACTCATTTGGTAACAGATTAGATTTATTTTTTTCTTCTATCATCATCATCAATTCTATAACACATATTTGCTGATTACTATTTTTATTCAATTTTTATTAAGATACAAACAGGTTTTCTAAAGTTATCACAGCATTACCGCTAACTTCTTTAAGTATTGTCCAGCTACCGTTCGTTCTACCAAGCGAGCGTCGCTCGTTTGGTATAGGAGCGAAGTTAGAGCGCGCGCGGGACGCCGGCGCCGCTATGATTCCGTCCAACCATAGCTAGCGAGTAAGAGACGTCCAGTGGCTGAGCACACGGCTACGTCATTTGCGGGACTACTCGATACATATCATCGTGTAATATTAATGTGTAATTAGAGTTAAAAAAGCGGTTTCATAGAGACTTTTATTCGGTATCCTCGTCTACTACTTGAGCCGATGGCTCCCACGTAAATTGTTCGTAACCAAAGATTCCCAGCTTTACAGTAGAGCGTTACAAACAACTAAATTGTAATATAATCGTCACTACTTATTACATTTATGTATACAATAATGTAACCGTCATTATTAAATATATATTTGTATACAAAAGTATATTAAATAATGAAGATTTTCTTTCAATTCACACGTTTTGTTACGCTTTACTGTGAAGTTGGGAATTTGGACATACGACAATTTACGTGGGAGACATCGTTGTGTGCAATCGGCTGTATGTCACGCCTAGATCGGCGTCGAGTTTTCTTTGCCGAGTCGCGCGTCACGCTTGGCATTCCTTCGTCTTCTTCAGATGTTTTCGCTTGGGTATACGTTCGCGTCAGACCGGTGGATGTTGAGTTGATGTTATTTGAGGGTCGGCCGCGGCCGCGTGACATAGGCCCGCATGCGATAGGGTAGAGCGGGGGAGTAGTGTCGCCTTGCAAGTTAGGTTAAGTGATGCGGTAGCAAACAAACACCGTGTACCGGAAACATATCAATTCTGTGCCCCTTAATAAAATAATTAAATACTAATCTAAGAGATACATATGAATAGCATTAACGAGACGATCGTTTGGAGTATCAAATACATACATAAGTGTTGTTTTCGTACGTTGAACAATACGGTGACCTAGATTATGATAAAAATGTGAAACGGTTAAGCGTAGTAGTACCCGAGTAGAGTCGCGCAATTCGGTTTAACTCACCGCGATAGATCTTCTTTGTTTATTTTATATTGTTATCGTACCGTAGGCTAACGATTAAATATGGCTTAATTACCAAAATAATTTTTAGTAGTTCGCTTCGTATTCAGTATTAATGAAATATTGTTTTGTAACTATTTCGGTAACATGAGCTAGCGCGTTGCTGGAGAACTTATTTGTATATCGAGCAAATTAAACCATACAAAATATATAGTTAGTAATTAATTGTTAGATTTGTGTGACTTGAATTATTTAAAGCTTATAGAGCAAAGGTAAAGTGTTATTGTGGGTTAAGCAAAAAAAAAAACATAATGACATTGTAAAAATAGTGATAAATTTAGCTTAATTATATTATCATTATTACGACTTTTATAGATGTTCATTAATTTTTCATTTCTTACTTCGTGGACTATATTTACTTCGTGGAATATTGTGGCATCGGAGACGTCATTGTTAATTCAAATAAATTTGAGCTCATCCTCAATGGAAGTTTTTATTCTACCGAAATCCCTGGGAAGTTTCGACCGAGCCATCGGGTCGCCAAACAGGAATCCGAGCTAACTTAACAATTCTTAAACGATCGTGCAAAAGTTTCCGCGCTCCCTCTTCGTCGGTTCTGTTTGCATCCGAAGACACGTAATGGAAGCTATTTAACTTTGTTCGTCAATTTCCTTGTTGTATTCGAAGAAAATATTAGTGGTTATTGTTAGGTATATAGCGTAGGATAAACGAAATTTAGATATAATTATTATCAAGTTGAGCTTTGGAAATTGCTTTGTAGTTAATGCTTTCTACGTCCTCTGGTGAAACTGGTCGTCCTGTTATACCGTGTTGAATGTGAGGATTGGTTTTGCTAAGATGACGTAGTATTTGTCGGCGTGAACGCTATTAAATCTTCTTATTTCATTAAAAATAATTTGTGGCAGTGTTGTATTTATGTTATACTTAGTTTTAAAGCATTATAGGGTCCAAAGATTGGGAATAAACTTATGTGACAAATTAATTTGATTGTTTCCTTATCGTTTTATGACTGCGTATTTTTTTTATCTGACGAGCTCATCACACTTATGATGAACTCAGAATTGAAAGAAGGTAAACACTGAGTACCGATTAATTTTATTTTATTTATTTATTTATTATTGTACCAATAAAATTTACAAAGAAAAACATAAATACAAAAAAGTGTACAATGGATAAATTTATCCCTATAAGAGATCTCTTCCAGTTATCCGCGAGTGTAGGAGAAATAGTAAGAAGAGAAAGGTGCAGATAGTAGAGAATGTACTGAGTGATATTATTCGTGAGATGGTAGAGATCCCGGGGATAAAGTCAGATGGCAGTCGGTCATCTTAACTTGCCCCACATTTCTGCAATTTAAGCGGTCCCTGTTACTACACCGGGATAACACTAGGAAAAATAAGACTCAGCATACAATCCCAGACATCATCTTGTGCCATCTATTATTTTTACCTACTCTTATTCCAAAAAAAATAACAGAAATAATATTATACTACCAAATAACAGACTTATTTGCTGCTTATGGTTTTTGTTAAGTTTATCTCACAAAATCTTTATTCCATAACTAGGAAGAAATCAAATTTGCTTTTCAGGTTTATCTGATGGACGACTACGTGAAATTTAGACGCGGTTTTGAGCATCAAATACATATTATTTAAAAGAAGTCTCCTAATATAATATAAATTAATAGTATTTCACCACCAAAGTACAGCATTACACCGATTTTCGAAATCAACACATCATCAGGAAATAAGCTCTTCAGAAGTTATTCCTAAGGTGACGAGTTTACATCACGTTAGTTTCTGTAATCATAGTGACAAGTCTATACTGACATTAAATAACAAATTTAAATAGTAATTTACTCGTACAGAGATACTTTATTAGCCTCTAATATTTCAAGAAAAACATATGAAACAAAGGAAAAATAATGCTAGTACATAATGCTTTTTTGACTCACCTGTGTTTTTTATCAATCTCAGCAAAAGCAGAAATATTAAGAATATTATTTCTGAGAAAGGACAAATGGAAATTATTTATAATCATTTAAGTCATACAGTAAAACGATCTTTTTGCATATTACTAGACAACGTTTTAGCAGAAAGGTGAAATAGGAATTTCCTAAAGGTTGCCGGCTGTAGCTGGATACGAGAGCTTCGTTCTTCGTGCACCTAATTGGAGACTTCGGAATCTTCAGAAAGTTCTTCTCTTCTTGAAATTTTAAATATTTCCGATGAACTTTAAATATACGTGAAATTTCTTTTAATAGATAATATAACTGTAATATTCATAATGAACCTAAATTTAAATAACAAAAATAAGCACTGACTGGCCCGTTGGCGCAGTGGGCCTGCCTTCCGCTTCCGGGTCGTGGGTTCGATCCCGCCGCAAGTCTGAGTGTATTATATATATATATATATATATATAAATCCTGATACACTTTTGGCGACCTTTTATTTTGTACCTATATGGTAACCACCACTTCCGCTTCTTTAAATAGAACCACAGACGCGAATACTTATTCATTACACATAATGGAACTACGGTAATTAAACAGATATGTAGTAATTGCAATAAATTAAAAATAAAAATTGTACTACAGTGCACTCACTTTCATTAACTTTTGACTCCCTAAACACTATGCTATACTTTCTCAGTCCGCATATATTAAACGTATATTTTATTTCACCTATACAATAATTTGACTGCCATTTATTTTTACGACAACATTAATATCGCCTATTATTTAATATTTACTTCATAACGGCCTTACGGCGTTACAGCGTTACGGCCTTACGGCTTTACGCCCTTACGGCCTTACGGCCTTACGGCGTTACGGCGTTATGGCGTTACGGCGTTACGGCGTTACGGCGTTACGGCGTTATGGCGTTACGGACTTATGGCGTTAGGGCCTAACAGCCTTACGTTACGCCGTTACGGCCTCACGACCTTACGGCATTACGGCCTCACGGCCTTACGGCGTTACGGCCTCACGGCATTACGCGGAAAACAACTAGTAATTCTATTCAGGCCAATTCTTAAAAAGAAAATAATTAAAGTAAGAAAAAATTAACAGTAATATACTTAATGTCGCTTCGGAGTTTATTCCATGGGGTGAATTATTACTTTTAGTTTTTCCCCGCTCGAGGTTGAGACTAACTAATTAAAGTAAGACCTCATTAAGCTGACACGACATTGTTTCAAGGAGTATCTCTTAGAAGTAGCGTAACTTTGGACAACACATATAATTGTGTTTAAAGTTAAAAGTTCTTACTTACATATACATACATGTACCGAGTACGAAATGTATGCTCATTAAAATTTACGTACAATGGGACCTTATTGTGTTTTGAATGTGATATTTTTGCATTTAGACTTCGTATGAGGTAATAAATTAGGCGCGTAATTTTTTTCGTTATTTTTTTTTACCGTTTTAATTTGTAATTTAAAGCAGTTTAATTATATTGTTATGTCAATATTATAATATGAAGCACTCGCGTTTCGTGTTGAATTTCAAAGTGCAATTATTTGTATATATACGAAAGCGAAAAATCACCCATCGCTAAGTCTCGTAAGCCCCGGGACGTACAAAGATTTTTGGCATTCAGGTATTATATGGTTAGAAGATATCCGCTAAGAATGGGTTTTTCAATAGGGTCAAATAAGGAAAGAAAGAAAGGAAACAGTGTTTATTCAAACATTGTGAAAACGTAAATAACTTTACAAATACATAATATAATAATAATTTAAACTAAATACGAGACTAAATTTATAATAATTATATAAAATGCAACGAAAAGAAAACAACTTATATAGAATAAGCTGTGGAATGTCAGCGGGGTGCCCCCCTGCTCATATCCTTTGAGAATTTAAATGCGCTCAGTGCTTAATATAGTACTTAATAAGGCAGAAGCAGCAACAAGAGGAGGTTTAAGTGTTCGCGTAAGTTTAATTTTACGCGGACTAAGAGGTGGAAAACAGCTATTATAATAAAGTTAAGGCTTGGGAGTGGCCACGAGGATAGCCCAGCGGAGTTTGAACGGAGAGTTTGACGCATTTGAATCCATTCTTCTACAGAGGTATATATAGATCGAGACTTCAATTTGCAATTGTGTAGAGTCTTAAATTTATTTTCCCAATGGACGGTGCATTGATAACACAATCGAGTGCAACATTGAAATAATAACGATTAAAGAGTAATTTGATGTGAAAGTTTGCCGAGCCAGAGCACGCAAACAATGAGCGAGCACTGCGCATAATTTCAAATGAGTGCACGTATAATTACGCAGTTGGTGAGCAATATACGGTACTTGGCTTTGAAATGAGGTATTATATGGTACCTAATGTTAGCATTAATTATAATTTCAATTATAAAAGTACATGTATTGACGTATCTTTAGTAAAAGGCTTATTGTAATGCCGGAGCCAGAAATAGCTCAAAGTGCTTGTACATTTTTATCCTTGAAGACTACAAAGTACTACAAAACTTTGTGTAGCACAAAGTTCCCGGCCACACTACACGATCATTGAAATGAAGCTATGTCTTTTTTTTTTTTTTTTTTTTTTTTATGTTACAAGGAGGCCCTTTTTAGTAATTTATCAACTTCTTCTAATGAA
>JANCMC010000002.1:639842-652426 GCA_024363005.1 Charaxes varanes
CTTCCACACGAACTCGCAGACGGCGATGACGCAGGCGACGCCCATGCCGCCCATCAGCACCACGAATACGCCGCCCACGTTGGCCAGACCCAGTTCGTTGGCTGTCGATGACGACTTCGAAGTCTCATCCTATTTTTAAAAAAATAAGTGTATGAAGCAATGCCAATTGTTATTCATGTAAAGGAGAAAGATTTCTGTATTTTTTATCAGCCATCTGTGTTCCAATACTGTGCAAAGGCTTGGACAATTTTATTAAAACACATTGGTTTAAATAATAAGATACTAAAACTGTTTTAATATGTACTTAAAAATCGTACGAAGTTTTTACGTATATACATAATATGTAGGTTTTTAGTATATTTTTATCTTTCGCCTCGTAAATTACTATGTAAAAGTCTTCCTTTATATTTCAAACATATTGTATTATGTACTACTCCACCATTTTAAATATTAGCATTTATGAAGCATACCCTATATTTATGAGGTTTTTGCTACACTCATGAAGCTTACCCTACAGGAGCCGCCGCCTCGCTTCTCCTTCCACCATTTAGTTTTGAGTATGTGCAGTTTGCCCTCCTCTTGCAGCTTCAATACAGCCCCGCTTATGGCCGTGCGGTAAGGTGAATCTACAAACGAATCTACATCAAATCCATGACCGGAAACTGTTCTCAAAAGCTTCCGTAACCCAAGGACCCTTTTTTTCGTTTTCCCTTTGCGAGTGTCCGTTTATTGCTTGTACAATATTTTTTATTGTAGCTTTCATAATTTCATAAATATTTGTAACTTAAAATAATATACGAATATTTTGGCACTTTTTACAAAAAATCAAAGGTGAGAGGAATATCTTATGAGGAGTGTTACTCAACATAGAACTATGAATTGTGATCTCTTATTTATTAATAAAATCACATAATTGTGATATGATAAATAGTGCTGAATAAGGCGCCTTAATACATTTTATTTTAAACTGAAAAAATCAATCAATAAAATTATTATTCTAGTATAAGCATTTAGACAAAAGGTCAGTTAAAAATCCTTACTCGGAGGCATGGCGATCCCGTATCCCTTGGAGTCCAACATCCCGCCCACCTGCGTGAGGTCGCAGTTCCTCTCAACCACGTACTCTATGGTGGTGGATTCCATAAGGTATGCATAGGCGCCCTTGCCCCTCATCACGCGCTCCTCGCCTTCCTTATTGCTGCTGGTGAACACCGACGGCCGCGCCGACTCCATGAACGACCACATGCGCTGATACGTCGAGAAGTTGCTGTCCTAATTAGTCGAGAGTCAGAGCATTACAGCGGTTGAAAATTAAGGCTAGTATTAGAGTGAAAGGCTCTAGGTCACGGGGTAGATCATCCGATCAAGTTAAGGCAGCTTAGCTCGTTCCTCTTCATTAACAGGGAGCGTTGGCACATAGTCAAGTTCATTACGACTAAATGATGATCACGATCAGTCTGCCAAGATTGATACGAAGAAGAAGAAGTATTAAAGTGACAAAAGATATAATAATAATAATAAATATATGCGGAAAAAATAATATTCACCCTAAAGAAAGCAGCAGTAGAGCCTCCTTTCAGTGCCCCGTACTTGATCTTGGTCTGCTTAGCCAAGTCCTCAGCGCTCTCAATGGGAGAGTCCATGCGCTCTACCGTGAGGAAGGCGGCCAGGTTGGCCGTGTACGACGAGATCATGATCAGGGTGAAAAACCACCACATACCCGCCACCATCCGTGTGGACACCGCTCTACGTAAGATTTCCAAGGTTTATGTTATTTCCACAATGTTAAAAACTGTATAAAATCGCAGGTGTGTTCAAAATTGTCTCAAGTGATGCTTCCGTCCGTGTATTTGTGAGTGTATTGTGTCACTCTCAAAATAAGTGCATAGAGTTACCTCTCCCATTAAAGTTCGCTACTCGACGCGTTGTTTTCATTCGTTTTCACATAATGTATATGAATATCGATACATGTTTATAAGACAATTTTCGAAGATTTTTTTTAACTTCAATGATTTTGTTTTAATTTTGAACTCTGTCTATATGTTGTTATTATTATTGATCTGTTAAGAGTCTCAATAGCGGTATGGTAGGAAAGTATGGAGTGAAATACGTAAGTTATCCGATTTATAGCGTGACCTCGCTGGGTCGCGAAATCTTGAAGGTCTCTGCTTTGTAAAGATTTTGAAACACTAGAAGTATGACTTCGGTCCATATAGATGTGCGAAGCAAAAACTTTATTCAAATAACTTAATTGCATACAACATAAACTTATCATAATGCATATTTGTATACGATATGTGTATTAAATTTGCACAACACTCCCAAATGACTTAAAGTGCAACTCGTCGAGTGGCGATACAATTAAAAATGTTCATATACGAGTATATTAGCTCACATTTCACACGTTTATTTAAACCTTTAAACATTAAATATAAGCTGAAACGACATTATACATGAATGCTTATGGTCGATGAGTCTAACACTATAGCACTTAATTCTGTAACAAAATGAGAAGTGGGACACAACAATTATAAACTACGCTCAAAACTTGATGCAGCAAGCTACGGACGCTATGAAGCACAAAAACATTACGTGCACTGTGCTAAAGTAACCTATTTGGAATTAGCAACTAAATTCAAAACTTTTAAGCTAACTAGTGAAATCCAGGGCGGCCGAAATTCCCGCGCGTAGTTGGATCGGCCGGTCGTCTACCGAAGCTTAAAATTCACAAAGGGCTGCGGTCTCTTTGCAAGTAATTAGCGAGCAAGTTCTTATAGCGTCCGCCGTTGGTGCTGATAGTTTATACAAACTATTCGGAATAGTTGAGCAGAATACAGGATACGACTTCAGACCCTTGTGAATGTTTATTTGGCCAATGTATTGATTTAAGTCATCGTTTCTTATCGACTAGAGATGCGACAGAGCTTTGTTGTGATGTTCCTTAGTTCCGATATCGAAACTTTAATATATGATTATACATATAAATCATATAAAATTATGTAAACGTTTATGAAATGCATAAACCATTTATAGTATTCTATTAACTCATTATTAAAATTGTGTTTTTTTATGAAGTATGGACAAGACATCCGTAACATCTCTAGATGGACTTACTTCGGTGCGATATCCGACCCTTGCTGCATCAAGGAGCCGATAGTAAACCACAGCGAGTTCAACAGTGTGAACTGGTTCTCCAGCACCGGTGGCTCGTCTATGCAGTTCCGGGGGCTGTCCCACTCGTACGGGCTGAACCTGCGCCCAAATATGCCCTTTTAATTCTATCGATCTTGAATTATTTGCGATTCTTTGGACATAACTGTTTTTTAAGCCTTATAGCCTTTCCACACAGTTAGACGTGAAATTTTCCATATTGATAGGACATGCTAAAATCTCAATAATAAAATTATTGTGATAAATTGGACAAAAACTTTTGAAGTTATTAAAAACATACCTTTATCCTTCTATATAAGCGTATCTTATCACGGACTTGGCCACTTTATTTCATGTAATTATTATAGTGATCTAGTCTCTATAATGGTTAAACCGATATGATAACCTCCGTAGTCAATAGACGCTTGCAAACCTCATTGTATTCATCGAATAAAAGAGCCGTAGAAATTCAGAAAGCAGTTCAACACCATGCGAATAGTATTTTGGACTGTGATTTTCTTTATGGTACAGGTATTTTCCCAGTTTGGCAGTACTAATTTAAAAGCTTGTTATGCCTTACTCGTTATATTTCTACTACATTAGGAAGTGCTTACGTCCCAAAAAATAAATTACGCTTCACGAACTCGCGAATAAAAGGAGAACGTTTATTCAATGCTGTAACCCGAATCCTGGTTGCTTTGTTTTACCATTCTAAAATTCAAATTCACATTTTATGTTTCATCCTTTTATAAAGATAAAGTGAGGATGTAGTTTATTAAGAAGGGCAAAGAATTCAAGATCGTTTAAATTCGATATATCTGTGAACTTCGCTGAGGTCACTCAAATCCCGACACTTGAATAACTTCAATAGAACTGTACAATATACTACTATACTATCTTACTTGGGCAAGAAATCACAGCTTTGCTGCATTAACGATCCGATCGCAAACCACAAGCAGTTGGCGAGAGAGAATATGTTCTCCATTTTCTCACCGTCCGGGGTGTGGGTTTGGTGCCATTCGTACGGAGTGAACCTATTGGATTAACTCTTTAAGTACATACTACTTAGGTATTTAGGAAAAAAAAACTGTTGGAACTGTATCAACTTTTGTATGTAAGTGTAGCAAACAGGCACAGAGTTCGATTTTCCCACCTCCAGAAAGTTCTGGAAATCCTACTTAACTGCAGATCCACAACACCGAATTATCAGACGAATAGAAACTATCATTTGTCGGCGGTTTCCACTTTTTAATGGCAGCATTCAGCAGTGTAGTTCGCAAAATTTTCAAATATATAAATTTCCTTTAACATTCCTGAAAAAAGACATGCCCGCAACCATATCATCTGCAATGTATGTGGACCCTAGTACCAAACTGAAATAGCGGTAGGTTGTGGATTCCGGTAACTGACAATACTTTCAGAAGTATATCACTTATACACACAAAAATAAATATTGGATGGATGGATGGATCAGCTGTTTAGTAGAAGTACAGGGACATATATACGCATACTATACAATATTAGATAAACTTATAAAGTTAAATTCTTCTACAAAACGAAAAAAAGAGTGAAGAAGAATAAGGGCCCCTCATTTTATTCTAGTGTTACTTCATTCAACATTGAATATTCGTTGGCTTCATTCGACAGTCTCTTCCCAAGAGGCCTAAGGGGCCGATGAACTCGGTAACTTTTCAAAAAGATCGATGCTGGCCCAAAGAAGTCACGATGGAATGTAACTAGACGTTGAAAACAACTGGATTTAACCTTATATAACGCGTAACGCCTTATGTCAGCGCCTTTACTACCTATAAATTTCCATATTTTGGGAGAAAATACAAAAATTTATTCTTAAAACTAAAAAGATAATAAAAATATAGTGACTCTGATAGGCTGTTATTTATAAATGTTTTTTTTAGTATATACATGCACAGTAGTGTCGCTTCCGCAGCTCAATTTACGTCTTCTCTATGACGCTCGTGAGCCACTTGAGGTATCCGACAAAATATCAACGCTACAGACTATTTCGGCAGCATTAAGGCTGAGTTGGAGCCTTTTTGCCGCCTAGATAGTGCACTTATGTACAAATTATTATTCACAATAGTAGTTATACAATAATTTTTAGGAGGCAAATAAATCTTTTTTTTCTTTGTGTAGTATTTTTCTACAAATTAACATACCTGGCTAGTATGAAGAGCAGCACGGATACGCCCAAATACGCCGTCGCCATGTATATCCACACGTCCAGGGAGAGCGGAGACAGGAAGGAGAAGAGATTGGGCGGCTGCTTGATGGGCTTGCGGTACAGCACCGAAATGCCCAGGTTCATGAAGGGCATTGTGAAGTCTACCACTTGCTCCCTGTCACATAGGAATGTTGTATTATTTACGAAAACTTCTTTATACGTGATGGGCATTTATTGAGATGGCAAAAAACCGATGAAACCGAGACACTGTTATCGTAACCGACACCTCTGACAGCTCGTATTCATTTCTGTCGACACCCCCGGAGAGCCACTGTTAATTTTTCGAAAAAAAAAAAACGAACAACTACAAAAAGAAAACTGCGTTTGTAAGTTTTATGGTGAATACAAAGATCAGTCGGCTTATCTTTTAGTTAAGTTTTATTTTTATAATTTACTTATTTTATCTATAGCATTGGACAAAATTTATTTATATATTTAGTATAAACATGTATGTGCATCAACTACGCTCCACGACTGGACTTAAGAATCGAAATGTCCTTAAGAATCGCCTTAAAGAGTCAACACTAAACTACAAAAAATCAAAAGTTTTCACATTATATGTAAAGTGACTATTGTCTTTACTTCCTATAAAGAGGTTTCTTTTATTTAACGGCAATAAAAACTGTGCATTACTTAAACGTTAATGAATTTTGCACGTTTAAGCAAAGATAATACAAGGTAGAGCCATTTTGTATTTCTTTAATTCGCATTACTTTGTTGAACTGAACGGTATTATCGTTAGGTAATTACGTTCTAATTTTATCTTACACAGCTGTAAATGAAATAATTTCTTTGTATTTATATTTGACTAACCTTTTTTTATATATAACAAGGGGTAAACGAGCAGCTGGTACTCACCTAAGTGGCTACCGACGCCCATGGACAATTACATCACTGAAGGACTCGCAGATGCGTTGCCGACCTTTGAGAAATTAGTATGCTCTTTTCTTGAAGGACCCTAAGTCATATCCGTTCGTAAATATCGAAGAATAACCTTTTTGTATAGATGATTTTAATCCCTGCTTTCCGGAGTTTTATTTTGCCCTAGTCAGAAACTACTTTCGTAATTTTTTTTGTACAATGAAGTTCTTGGTATTGTTTATTTATTTGAACAATAAAAACCTCAACCATTCATTTATGTATTTACAAGTAAGATACGTGAAATAATATACATTTTATATCAAGAAAAGTCCTCAATTGATCTCGTATAATATGAAAGTGTCATAATTCGTTTCGTGTCATCAATCATTCATTCTCTAACCGCCAAGAAGGTTTCAGTGATCGATTCTAAAAGTAGCGGTTCGCGAGCGAAACCGACATGAAAGACCATGGCACTCACTAATCATATGGCAATGTATGAAAGACAGTAGCAGTAGTATTCTGTATAGTATATGCAGAAGACACCATCTTGGGTTGTCTCAGTCTCGTTTGCGAACCACCACCTTAAAAATCGCCACAAAGTGATCAATCAATGCCTACCTGTCATATGTAATGGTGAGGTCCGCGATGGCCACGTCAGCCCTCTGCTCCAGGAGCTCACGTATCATTCCGTCCCACTCTTTGGTCTCCCGGTTAAAGGAGCCGTATCGCCCGTCCGGCGCCAGCTTGAACGTGTAGTTGAAGCCGAGGATTTTGGATATCTCGTGTATCAGATCGATGGCGTAACCCTCGAACTGCGCGTTGCCTATCAATTTCTCGCTAGCCTCTTTCCTCATGCAGTATGGTGCACTCTAGGAGTTACAAAATATAATCGTGTAAATGAATAGACTTCACCCGTATTAGTCTAATATATACGTATTTTTGACGCGATAATGACTTATTGTCACGTTCCGCCTGAGCTGAGCGTACAAGCGAGAGCACGGAACAAACGTTAAAGGGGTATGAGCGGCCTAAGCGTTCGGCGTTATCACGAAATATTTATTTATCGTTCGTAGACAGACTTTACAGACAACTAATTATTTTTGGTAGAAAATATTCTGTGATAAAATAAAAGCTTGGACTACATTTGGAAACCTTAAAATACGTTTAATTTGTATGCGCAATATGTAGTTACATATTAAACTTTTCTTGACAATGTTTAATTTCTCTAATGAATTGTATAAAGTATTTGTATTTAACGTGTGTATGTAATAATATGTAATATGTACTGAAATAAATTAATATCCATGTCTGAACTGTAATTTGGGGCTTCCATTTCTATATTACATAATTCTTAATACCGATGTCGGTGAGCATCTCTCTGTACATTAATATTGGGGTAATTTGGGGGCGGGGAACCTTTACCAACAAATTATATCAGCGGAGCGGCCCGCCAGGGGGCCGTAAGCTGTGCACAATATTTTGAATTTTATGCCCAACCTTAATCATCTTATAAATGTGTCTTTTGTGGGATGCTGTCATTTTATATTGCTCTACAGTTTAGACAAATAATGCAGAATAAATCGTAGTTATATAATATTTTGAAGCGAAAACTTCTTTAGGCGCATTGCGCATTTTTGAGATGGGAAAGAGCATTGAATTCGCGTCATCGTCACCGAGCGCTCGACTTTGACTTTGACGTCACCTTTACCATCACCTCTGAAGATTAATTTTCATTTTTGTTGGGACTCCCGGCGATAATAACATATTTATATTTAATAGAAATTTTTTTGATGTGTTACAACCTGAATTGCTCGACAATCGAAAGACGGACGAACTTAATAGGTAACCGGAATAATTATGTTATGTAGACATGATATTAACTATATTAACTTCATCTCCGTTGTCTTAAACTATACACACTACATTCATTGTTAATTCAGTTTAGATGAAAGAGTTTGATAACAAAAGTATAAACACGTCATTCAAAATTTAAATCACTTTTGGTGATTGGAAAACAGCACTCTTATTTCGCTATTCGAGTGGAATGGAATTGAATAATGCATTAATTCAGAGTGGATGTAATGAAAAATACTCGTAATTTTCGTGCGGGTCACTTTCTATTATTTCATTTTGTTTGGGATGTTATTGTTTTTAGCGCAACGTTCTATTTTATACGTGATGAGATACATTTTTTTAAATATTAATGTTTCGTGACTGTTATATTTATTGTCACAAAGTACTCCAAGATGTCGATGGTCTCTACTAAAACCATCATATTTGAGACTATTTACTCTTATGTTCCTAATTTTGCGTTCGATAAGACTGATGGTATAGCATTATAAACGTTAATTCCTTGTACAAAAATACATAATTGTTTTGTACCTATCTGTAATTATAGTCATTTTTTTTATATAGTATATAGTATATTTTATATAGTAATTATGGCATATCAAAAGTATTGTCAGTATTAAAAAAAAACAGTCTTTCACATATCGCCTTACGGATCGCAACCTTTAAGCTAATAAGTCTTTAAATTCAAATGAGATAGCAACTTACCAATATAGTAGTAACAATGAGGGTCTTGTTTTGAAGTATCTCCACTATTTGCTTCTGGTTATCGCCGTAGGACCTCGTGTAGTTGACTCCTTCCGAAGAGTTCCAGGTGCCGGCGCGCTGCAGACCCTCTCTGGTCAGCTCTATTATGTCCAAGGTGAAGTCGCTCCTAAAGCCTTGGTGGTCGAACTTTATCACTCCTGTTAAACCCTTCATTTCCACCTGTTCATTAAAGTTCTTGAAAATCTTCTAATCGTAATATATTTAAATGAGTAAAAACTGGTGGTCACATCTACCAAACGGAGGGGTTTCGTGTGATCACATAATCATAAAAACAGTAGTTTCTTTTCATCATGCTATGTAGTGCGTTAATAAAAGAAAAAAAAAGACATTGAGATGTAGTAAAGCTTATAATCTCACCTACCCGTTATCACACAATGTCACATTTTGGTTAAGTGGCAAGCAAAATAAAAAAATCTGAAACTCTAAATTAAGATAATGTGTCATTGAATAGCTGAAGTACTAAATAGCTAATGTAACAAAATAGCCACACACGTTCCCGTAACAAAATATGCCCCCCCCCCCATACACACGACACCGCGCCAGAAGTACGAAAATAAGTTTATGTCATAGTTCATGGACTTAGTGGATTATCTGACCCGCTGACATCGCTGAGCTGGTTTCCTGTTACACACATTTTTATGGCTTCTACATTGATTTGACTAAAGAAATTAATTAGCCAAGACGGCGTTTTTCAACCTTTTTATCTGAAGCAACCCTATTAGTAAGAATTTGTATATTAATATATATGGCTTTTTGGTAGACACACACTATCTGTATTTATAATTAAAAAAAAAGCATTATGATGATATGGTCATAACATATTTGTATTAGGTAATTAAAAACAAAACGACTTTGAATTTGTAGAACGGGACCAAGGTGCAAGGACCAGCTTGGTCCTAACCTAAAAACTAACCTAACCTAAAAGAAGAATCATCAAAATCGGTTCACCTACTCAAAAGTTCTGATGTAAGAAACAAATAAAAAACAGTCGAATTGAGAACCTCCTCCTTTTTTGAAATCGGTTTAAAATAAGATGCTAGAATATCATTAACAACTAAGATCCATCTAATTAGAAGAAGCGTCACGCTTGCTGTCCTTTTGGGCAGCAGCCTCTTTGGTACGTCATATTGGCGTGAAGTGGCGGTAATGCTGTCACATCAAGGTATTTATATCGCGTTTCGTTCGGTATATGAGTATTCCCGGTGGCCTAACCCCTATTTAAAGGCCGGCGTCGCATGTGCGAGCCTATTTGTCTTGCAGATGCCAATGTGCATCGGTACTCGTTTACCACCTGATCAAATCCCCTTGGAGTAAAATAATATTGTGTGGATGCTGTAGATGCAGACTCACAATTTTCATGTAGTTGATGAGGCTGTAGCCGTGCGGCCAGGTGTCCTCCGCCTCGCAGGACAGTGGCCGCACGTCAATCTGCTGGGACGTGTCCAGGTCGTGAAGAGCCTTTGCGAACAGGTGCACGGCGTCGTACATCAATGCGGTCTCCGTCTATATATGGTCGTTTTACAAGCTTATATTATGGATGTCTGATTAGTAAGTAATGTAATGTAATTTTAGTTATTACAAAAAATACTTCGCTCTTTTACATCTCTACTTATAAATAAAATTAAGGATCTATCTGTAGCATCAATTTTTTTTTACTAATTGCGTCTGATTATATATATCATACCTGTAGCAAGGTTAAACATTTTTGTCTGTCTGGCTGCCTCTTTGTTTTGTTAATCTCTGACACGACTAAACCGATTTGGAAGGGACTTTCAATCGTATATAGCTAATTTTGTAAGGAATAATATAGCCTACTTTGCTTTTAGCTACTTAATAAGGGTTCTGCACAGAAAAGTAAATTTGTATACTCACTTTGATAAAGGTCATATTTTCCTGTAACAAAGACGGTATATTGTAGTGTGTAATAGTAAATCATTGGCAGTGTCCTATTGGTCTCATACGCAATACTAAAGATATAACAATTATTACCATTGTTTAAATATCATTTAAATGTGAAATCTCTTTTTTAAATAAAGTACTTTGAGATACGCCTAATAATTTTGTGACCAAGGGGTAACAATAATATTAGGGTGAGAGAGGTAATATACGGGTGATATTTTAAAAAGCATATACAGTTTGCCTTTGAACACGACAAGAAGATTCAGTAGCCACGACGATAGTCCAGAGGCTTCTTGGTACTAAGCATCTAACTAGCCTATCCTTCTGCTGCTAAGTTCAAAATCTTTATACCTTAACGGGAGCACGTTCGGTTTAAATTTGGTCTGATAAATCGGTTTAAATATATATAACAGGAACGAATGTTATTACCTTTATAGAGGTGTGTCCCAGCTGCAACTTCCGTCCCTTCCTGGCTTCATCATACACCCAGTCTCTAACCACGCGCTGAACCTCAGCTCTCTCAGGGTCGAGCAGCCTCAGAGCGGTTATATTAGTACCGCCGTATTTGAACTCCTCTAAGTCCACACTGTGCAAATCCTAGACAAAACGAAACTGTTTCGTTAGTGGCATTGTCTTTTTCTATTTCCTTCTTAATTTATTTACGCAAAATGTTTCTTTTAGTGCTCGCTGGGGGATACACGAAGCGCCAGTCAGATACCGAAAATTGCCGAGAAAGGACGTTGACTTTACTTTCTTTTATTTGTCACCGACAATACATCATACTAGCACATGTCCCTTTTCACTTAGGTTTATCAGCGCTACTTGGGACTCCCGGCTGCATCTCGACTGTTCGATCGTCCATGTGCTCACTTCAACACCCCAATGCTTTTCCAGCGTCCGAGTTACAGAAGTCACTGATATTTTGCTGTTTATCACTTACAATAAAAAATATATTTACCAGGGAGGTGATGAGATAGCTATGGTAGTCAGACATCATGCCGATCTGCTGCGCCTGTTGCAGCACATCTCTGATACGGTCGGTGGCGCAGTCCAGCACGATGTGAGACTCCGCAGAGTTCTTTATCTGCTTTAATAGCGGCCTGCAACAATCTTTTGTTATTAACCAAAACAATTCTAGAATAAGACGAATTTATTTGGTATCTAAATTAATTAGGAAACAAGCATACGGCTCTTAATGACTATTCGCAACTGTGACTGTAGCCTATCGAAACTTGCAATTTATCCACGCATTATCCTCCCCAAAAGTGTTCTGGCAATCCCTGTGCGTAATAACACTTCACTGTCAATGTTCCCAATTTTGTGTAAGCAAATGTGGTATTATAGTACTAGTACGGCTATAGATATAATTTCTAATACAAATATTTTGGAAAAATTTGGTAAAAATTGTAAGAGATGATTTTATCATAATTTATTTCAGCTCAATTCTTTAGCTAAATGTACGAAAATAAATACTTATGAGTTCGACGTTTATCTCTGTAGAAGAAAAATCGCGTGAGGAAAATTCGAGCAAATCTTGGTCCCACGGGCGCTGAGCTACAAATGTAACGGGATAAAATCTCTTAAGGTCATTAGTTACCTGTAGTCGTGGGAGTCTGGGAGCTGTCGGACGGCGACCGGCAGCTCGGAGGGGCCGTGCGCCTTCAATAATTCCTGCAGGCGGACCAAGCCGTCGCTATTCTCGTACACTATTGTAAAGGACTTCCAGCCCCACGCCCTCACCAGGTCCACGTACGCCTGGATTAAAGTACACTCTTCTCATCTTTTCACATTCAACGTTATGTTATTTTTAAAAATA
>JANCMC010000002.1:870705-885798 GCA_024363005.1 Charaxes varanes
ACCACCGAAAACTATCAATCTTTTTATTAATAACATCAAAAATTAATCAATTACAATTAATTAACAAAAAGAAGAAGCCAGTAATAAAATACGTTTTCCTAGGTATTCAAAATAAGAATAATCAAATTTTAAATTTTATAGAGCCTAGTAAACTAAGTAAAATGGAGTTACTAAAAAAGAGGCACGTTATATTTATGAAACAAAAGCTTTGCAGCTTTTTCTCCGTCCCATCTATTTCTTAAAGGCCAAGAACCAACCAGCATCCACATCATCAACCTTTACGACCATCGACCGATTTAAATTTATCGGAGCCGAAATTGGGAGCGAATGTAAAATTAAACGGAAGTTTCGAACTTTTGGAATCGGATCCGTAACATTTCGAGTATACAGTATCAACTCAATGGTGGAAAGGGTGGACTAATATGTAAAATCAACCGGTTCAAACCCCGACCTGGCTAGACTCTCATCGTACACACTCCTGAGCAAGGCTTACGCATAGAAAGGAAAAAGAAAGTGATGTTAAAAATAACAGCATTGAATGAAAAGAAATATACAATTTAAGTAATTCACAATTTAAATTGTAAAATTCTTGCCTAAACTGTTTACTATGCTTAGTGATAATGAAGTCAGAATATGAAGAGAAGGGAACTGGTTCATAATCACATTGTGCAACAATCGTCATTTGGTTCCGCGTAATGTGTCGGTAGAATTAGTGCGTATTGTGCGCTCGGGGCTCCGAGGCTCGGGGGCTCTCGAGCCAACATCTGTCATGTTTAGTTAACGCCCTTCCACAACATATTTTTGTGATTTGGCAGACGTGACCAAACAGTTTGTCTGTATAAACAATTTATGCTAATAAATAAAATTGAAGTACCTGTTTGTTGAAGATAAACAGGGCAGCTATAATATAAGAGCAGACCTGGCTACGCTGCTGTGATTAAGTGATTTGGAAAGGATTTAAAAGACAAATCAAAAAAGACCATTAATCAAATACAACAACTAAGCTGCATCTCGCAAGTTGGACTAAATTACACGGAAATGCCTACTTTCATGAATATCGGTCGACTCGATAAGGACTTCACTGGGAACATACCTAATGACACTGGATTTACATTTATATTAAGATATAACTGAACCAATTTTGACGACACTCTCAATCTCAGTGAATAATTAATATACTTACAAATAAAAGTGACCATTTCGTTAAAAAAATAAAAATAAAGCTGCCCATGTAGTAGTATAATCTCAAAAAATCTAAATAATCCAAGAAAGTCTCCTTAATACGCCTAGAAATTAAATGACTTTAGCGACAAATACATCTTACTAAATATTAAAAAGTGCTCAAAAATGTAGACTTATTTAGATAGAAAATAAATACAATTTGTGTATTTAAAAAAGATTGTTTCATATCAAAAATTTGACAACATTAAAATGTAGGTATATCATAATAGGAAATAATCAAGTTAATTGTTCGGGTCATCAGCAGCGGATTTGACAAATGTAGACAGACATCGGGTGGGGGGCGATGACAAGCTCATTTGTAAGGTCGGTGTTACATCATTAGCGGGACAGCCGGTCATTGATTATACTGCCTTTTTGGTAATTGCGTTAGCTATAGTCCTTTACGCCGACTTCATCGAAAGGAGGAGGTTTTAATTTTTAATAATTCCGTTACTTTTGCCAAATATCTTGTTCGATATCTTTCTCTTACGATTCATTTTTGTAGGCTTGTTGTTAGAATAGGTTCTGGGAATATATGGAATAGGATCGCTACGTGTAAATTAAATATAATTATATTACGGCCCTTTAAGAGAAAAAGTGTGGGAAACCCTTATTCACATTATTTCAAACATAGTTGAACTACATACTGATCATAAAAAAGTGTTATTTAAAAATTAAAAGGTTATGTGAAATGATTACCATAAGTTGCTATTTGAAACTACCAGTATTTTAATATCTATCACTCTTTTAACTAGCTACAACCCGCGACTTCGCTGTGTGAATTTAGTTCCTTTGTTAAATTTTTAGGGTTTTTATTTTTTCTAAAATTAAAGTGCTATTCCTTGTAACATCATCTACCAGCCTGTAAAAGTACCATAAAATTCGGAGATTACCCGGAACAAACAGACAGACAGACTAAAAATGTAATTGTTGCTTTTGCTATAGGTGTCGTGTATATAGTGATACGCAATTAGTAAAAAAATTATTTGGACGTTATAAACAGACCCTCCAACCTTATTAATGTGCATAGATATCTATCAATTTACATAGTTTACGTCAAAGAGCATTTGCCAATAAAAAGCGACCGTTCCAAAGATTGACAAATCTACGGCGATCTGTAAGCAAAAAAAGCGCCACAACCTAATCGCGGGCGCGCTGCCGAAACTGTAGCGATAAATAAAACAATGGAGCGACGCGCGAGTATAAAATGGCAATCGCGAAACCAATTTGTTTACGCAAATTCTGCAGCGGGAGATGAATGGCCGACCATAGAGTAATACGGGCCGGGGCGCGGCGCTAGTGCTGCGTGGATTTATTAATTGTCGATACGGGAGCATAGATAATTATTTTTTTTAACGTAATAGAATCAAAATTTACTTTGAGAACTTTGGATAAAATAATTTTTAAACCTGGAAACTTTGGTTAAAATATCTTTGTTTAATAATGAAAAATGAAAGCACATAACACCATTTCAAAAGTATGTAATTTATATCTTAGTTAGTTTTGGTGCCAGACGCTACTTCGAGGACTCGTGGTGAAATAAAAAATGTTAAAAGTGTCATACCAATAAAATGTCTCAATGTCATTTCAATGGTATTCAATGGTCATTTGTAAAATATAATCTCTTCACATGGGTAATAAAAATGTTATTGGATTTTACACGATATCATTAATTTAATAATAATCTGTAAATATGCGCGTTTTAAATAGTCTCATCAAAAGTATGAAATGAAAAAAATGTCTGTATTTCAAATAGTGGACAATAAAACTATTACAATGTAATACACCGCCAACACTAACTACAGCGGCTGTGCAATGAGTAATGCGTACAACGATTTGATGAACTACACGTATTTGACGTATTACTGTTTCGATGTACTACTTGTTCCCACTCACAAACAGCTGGCGATACTGACTTTTAATGACTTTGTATTACTAGGTAAAACATATTCAGTAATATGTTTTATCAAGAAAATAATAATAAATAAATAAGTTCAAAAATATCATTATACAGTATAAAATGAATCACTTCCCAGCCTTTTACGAGTAGATCTTTTAAACTACGCAACGGATTTTAATGCGGCTTTTGTCAATAAGCAGAGCAATTCAAGGAAAAGAATTATATGTAATAATACATGTATATTATAATAGATAAAAACCAGGAATTTCAGTGATGTGTAACGTGATGTCGGGAAAAAACGAATTTTTGTGCGCTTACATTGTGTGCGTTGGCTTCAATTTAAAGATTGAGATAAAAGTAATGTAGAACGGAGTTGTATATCTTTAAAATATCTATAAATAGTCAGCGATGGTATATGTCTATTGCCTCAGGATAACCCACAGTAACGATTTTATCTCTTAAATTTGTATTACAAAAAATAAATAACTATTTACGAAGCTGTTTTAAAGAATGTATGAATCCTTATCCAATTAAATATGCTAGATTACGTTGTAGATTTTATGCACATCAAAATTGCCCTTTACAGTAAAGCATTATAATTAAAGATTTCAAGTACAGGGCATTATGTCTTAAGAGTGCGCTGTCGACCGGCGGTCGGTGTGGCAAGCGACCAATAGATAGCGATGTTTTGATATTCAATATTATCAGTATTAAGAGTTAGTCAACGCTCAGGCAGGACAACGTCTGCCGGATCCGCTAGTAGTGAATAAATGTTAGTGTATAGACAAACTACACGTATTTCTTTTTTCTTTAATGTGTAAAAAAAATTTTCAAACAACGAAAAAACCTCTTTACGTACACGAAAAAATGCTAAATGCAAACCAGTCACTCGTGTTTAAACGGTTGAATAAAATTTGCAAATCACGCGATCTCCAAACAACGGTGCGCCAAACGATGCTGTAAATCTTATTTTGGAGATAATAATCTGTTCTATTGTTTCTGACACGGTTTTTTGTGACCCGCCACTCGGTTAACAATTCCAGACGGATCCGTATTGACAAACAGAAGGACAAATAGAGACGCCCGGGCGGAATTTTAAATTTATGGTTCTCTCTTTGGTATTATGTCTTTAGACGATTTGCGTCTATTTTGTCTATATTTTATCTTCAGTTTTGAACCTTTATTTATTTGAGGGTACAAATAGGTACATATGGTGTGTGGTCAGAATCGAATATAAATTTATAAAAATGCATTTAAATGGAAATAAATTTGAAATGATATGATTTTTTAGCACTTTTTTTGATTGGGGGAAGTACTAAGGTTGGCTGGATGCCGATGTATTCAAGATACGGAAGCGGTTATTGTATTGCATTACAAATAAATTTATGTACGAGAAGCAAAACCTTTAAATACCATTTTAGGGAAATTGCGCGGACCGAGGAGTAAAGAAATGGCAAAATTATAGCTTATATTGGAGTGTAGTGTACGAATGCTAATATTTTTATAAAATAGGCATTAATAATACATTAAATTATTAAAATGAAACCTCACGCGCACCAATGCTAAACGTTTTACACACACACGCACGCACGCACGCATGCACACACACACTATTATACAATTTACTATAAGATTGTGTGCGTATGTATTTTAAGTGTCAAATCTAACAATGTCGTTGTACAAACAATTAAAATTGTATATTTTTCTATAAATAAACATATAGTACGCAAATTTAAGGATTTGTGGCCGAATTCCGCCTAACCGGTGACCTCTGGTTTCGATAAATATATAACTTGGGTACAAAATAACTTGCGAGCTTCCAAAGTAAACACGTAACGTGTTTGGTAAAAAGTCAGGAAACTGTATCAATATAAAAAAATACGTAATGGTCATACTGATGTGGTGGTTCCATCTGCAGCAGCGTGGGCGTGGGGCGCGCGCACTTCGAGAAGCAGCCGCCCAGCAACCTGCGCAAGAGCAACTTCTTCCACTTCGTGGTGGCGCTGTACGACCGCGCCGGCCAGCCCGTCGAGATCGAGCGCACCGCCTTCATCGGCTTCATCGAGAAGGACCAGGTGAGGGAACTTGTGGTGTCTTCCCCTAACCCAAACCGACACCGAAGGTTGAGGCCATTGGTGAATAATCAATAGTTAATGGCCCAATATCCAATGGTCCAAAAGGATCAAGGAGTGGAATTTCTAGTCTATACGTCTATATGTCTTTTACATTAAGGCGGTATACAGCGATACAGTTGCTTATAACCTATTAGAATACTAGTTTTCAAAAATGAAACCTCTCTGTTAAAATTTTCGTGAGCTCTTCTCAGATCGAGGTGCGAGGAATCTTAGTAGGTTTAAATTAGCCTATTGCGTCCTGTCCTATCGCTGCTGGGCAAAGGTTCTCCTTCCTCGTTCCAGTTTTCCCTTCCCTGGGCCCATCTCAATTTATTCAATCCAAGAATACAGTTTACAAACTTAATTTAAATTTAAAATTATCAAACTTAATACCTAAAATAACAATTAAAATATATACTTAGACAGAATGCATACATATCAGTTTTATACCGAGTTCCTGTCTCATCCACATCTTCCCCGCAAAGGCATCTCAATCGTCGCGTCAACTCTTTCTTAGTAGGTAAACTTAGTTTTTACATAGAATATATAATCACCATAAAATCTCACATAGATGAGTATCAATGAAAAAAAATAACTTCGATTATAAAGTGTGAAAATAAAATGTGTAGCGCCCTATAATTCTATTCTCTTAAATAAACATTTTAAGTCTAGCATTTAAAGTGGTAAAGAGATAAAATCCCTACTTTTTAACCAACAGAGTTATTAGACGTTAACTGTTACCAACCTAAGTTCTTAAGTAAAATAAATAAATAATAAATCAACATTTACATTATTTCAATACAATACATATTATGTCTTTTATTTTCAAAATAGAAAACTATACGTGTCGTTCGATGTCATTATGTAATACCGGCTTATATTTTGACACCGGATTATGTTCATAGTAATTCGACACGGCATTATACCGGTTTGTGCTCGACCCTTTGCCCGGATTTTTAATGATGCGCTTATCATGAACTAGTGGCTGATAAGTATCAGGAGGTCGGCCCATCAATCAGGATCGCACGGACGTTGTACAATGGTCATTTGCATAATACCGCTGCGTTGGTGGCGGGTTCGAATTCGTGCTTGATATGTGTGACGCATTTCATATTTAGTGTGCACATTGTCTACGGTTTTAACCAAAGTGAAAAAAAAAACATATTTTAAAAGTATTTGTACGTGGTACTTAAGAAGCAGGCAGTTTTTTACTTATGAGCTGGTAACCGCAACTTGATCAGCGTGAAATTTTTTATTTGTGATTTTAAGCAGATCCCTAATTGCTTTGATAAAAATAAAGCAGGCTGTGTTATTATAAATCAGGTATTTGAAATTGAAAATCCTCTCGAAATCGGTCCAGCTGTTTTTGTAATTACTAATTTTAGTAATAAACAGACAGATGACCCTACATTAGACGGAGAAAAATGATATTTTAGAAAGGTATATAAGATTATATAGAACAACGCTAAAAACAGACAGTTAAAGTGCATTTTTATTTATTGACATACAAAACATTACACTGAACAAGTTAAAAACCTTGAAAACTCATAGAAAGCCGCTTGGCCTTAAGAATCGCGTGATAGTTTAAGCTTGAAAGCTCGAGCCGAGTTGAAAAGGAAAACTTATGAAATATGAAAGCCTGTAGTGATAGTGGGTTACTGTTGGCGTCGCGTTCGTGGCTTGTTTGATACTTCATTATTCAGAGAACACGTTTTTTGCCTCGCGGTACTTTAAAACAACTAATGATTTCAGTATAAAGCAGCCCCTACACGATCAATTATATTGCCCAATATTACGTATTGTGCAATATCTTTAAATAATGTTGAAGATTGCGCAATCATTGAACAAAAGTTTGAGCGAGTTTAATTTACTACGCCATATTTTTTTCATTGCTTCGTGTGGGGTTTTGCGCAATATAATTGATTGTTTAAATTCAAAGCGCCTTTCCGTCTTACTGTACAATAAAATGTAAGGGACAATTACTGTCAGTCTAGGGGTCGCCTTATAGAATAGTTGTAGTTATATAGTACTCCCTCTCCTGATAATAACAAAAAACAAAAAAAGAATTAGCGAAATCGGTCCAGCTGCTCCCGCGTGATGCTGGGACCAATGGAAGTAGGGATTCATTTTTATGTATATAGATTAAGCTTAAAATATTTGTTGCAGGAAGCAGAAGGTCAAAAAACGAACAACGGCATTCAGTACAGACTACAGCTGTTATACGCCAATGGTATGTATTTTATTACACAAATGTATCACATTATTTGTTTTCTCCTCTATTTGTTATAAAGCGTAGGTTTAATATTAAGTTCTTGAATATTGTTTTTCCTATTTATGAAAACGAATTATTTTCGAACATAAGGCATAATAAACGGACAGACAGACAAAGACTGTCAAAACATACCATGTCCTATCGGACATATAAACATTTAATTAAAGTTTGTTTCGTGTCATTGTTAGAAGCAAATGCTTTAATTTTATACTTACTATGCATCAAAGTACAGAGATGCAGCATCTGAGATGCAGCAGGTCGATAGCTCAGGAGCTGAACAAACATTGGCTCGAAGCATAGTCATGTCTTGAGCGGATCACACATTTGGTGATTGATAAATCTAAGACTTAGCTATACTAACCTATTTTACAGTGTGCGTTTTGTTTCCACGAATTTCTACTGTTTATTGTTTAATATTTAGAAACTTGTCTCATTTTGAAACTTTGATTCTGATAAATGTTTTTTTTTTTGTTTTACATATTTTTCACACAAATTAAAACAATTTTCTTCTTAGTGCCGTGCGAAGCCAAAATGAATCTCTAATTATTATTATAATTTGTATTTTTTAAAGAAATAAATTGCTAGCATATAAAAATTTCAACAAGCTTTCTATTGAAACGGACGACCGGACGTACGATATAAGCTTCCTTATCCTATAAAGGAATGGAGTGATTTAAATCAGCATAGCTTAGTCGGTGTTTATATGTAACGCAACGAGTCTAAGCCATACATGCAAATTTATACCTTATTATCACTGAGGTAGGAGCGAATGGACCCGCAAATTCCGTATTCAACACGGAGACAATGCACACGACAGACGCGTTGTAAATATTTGCCGTCTTGGCCGATGCGAGATAATGGAAAATTGGCACCGAATAGACGGGGCTCTTAGACTATGAATGATCATTGACTGGGGCTCTTAGACTATGTGCGGCTAAGTGGAGTATTGGGCGCGTGTATTATTAATCAGTCAAAATAAACATAGACTGACTGAGTTATTTACAGTAATAACGGTATGGTTAAAACTATACCACATGTACATAAATTAATACTTGGGGTACTCGGTTCAAAGCCCGCTAACCTTGGAATTTCATCATTGAAGGCTAGAGGCGGCAAGGTTTATTTATTATTAATAATTGTTTAAAAATATATCTATTTTTAAATTATTGTGGTAGGGAGATACTTATATCATTACTTTCAAATAAGTATTTTAAATTTGTTATTCTTATTTTTAATCAACCTTTTTGGTATGCGTATGGTTATTATTATTATTAGCGTGGTAAATAATAATAGTCTTATATTTTGTAACGTAACGAGCAATGTAAATTCTGTTAGAAAAATAGCAAATTGAAAATCACCGATGTGCTCTAGCACAGAAGTTGGTTGAGTTTATCGCCCTTTATTACTTTGACATTATTAATTTGTTCTTGTAATAAAAAATAATATAACAATTAAATAAAATTGATAGGTTCTTAGACTATGAATGATCATTGACTGGGGCTCTTAGACTATGTGCGGCTAAGTGGAGTATCGAGCGTGTGCATTATTAAACAGTGGAAATAAACATGTCCTGACTGAGCAAATCACAGGACTATGACCTGAAAATAATTTTAAAGTAGACTCCCAGTAGCACAAAGGTAGAAAGGGCTGACGTGAAGCAGTGAGGTGCCAAATTCGAGCCTCTATCTCGTAGTTCTATTGTCGTACTTTGAATACAAGTTTTATGCTTGCCTAATGTATAAATTAAGGGTTTCTTAAAATATTTATTTTTCACATAAAATATTTCATTGTCAAATATATTCGAATGTATAATTTGGACTTGACTTAATTTTCATTCAATTTAATATTTTGAAACTTTATTCCAAAAATTTTCTTCCAACATAATTTTGTGAATTGTCCTAGGCAATTTTACCATTTCCATTCCCATGAGATTCAAAGCATTTAGGCGAACAAAATTATTCTCGAACTCCATACGAATAAAAGTAAAATTAATATTGGGCGAAATTTTCAAAACCGTATGAACGAAGCAGACTTAATTATCCGGTTTAAATTAATTACTTGTTCATTTTCTTGCTCATAACATAAACCTTAGTAGAAAAATATCAAGGGGTACAAGATTTGCATTGAGGGTTAGACATTTTTCACCACTTAGGTATATTTGATAAGTAAAAATATATTTAATTAATTGCATTCATGTTTATTAAAATCGAGAATAAGTTCTATGTCTATTAAAATAAATAGAATACTTGTGACCAAATAAAGATTTACGTATATATTTACAAATGTATTTTTATTACAGGTATTCGTCAGGAACAAGACATATTCGTTCGGCTGATCGACTCAGTGACCAAACAGGTAAATGATTGTTTTAAAATCTCCCTCCTTCCCCTGTAATGATCTCTTGTTTTACGGAAATGTGTGTAGAATCCAGTTTAACTATAAAGTACAAAACTGGAGCGACTCAACTCAAATGCAGTTTTATTTTTAATATAGTCTTCGACTGTATAGTACGCCGTACGATTAAACAGGTCTTCAACATGTCGTTTAAATTCATTAATAGATATTTAATATATTTTCTGTACGAACTATTTTTAAAAGAGTAGCTTACGAGTTTCTTGCTGACTCTTTTCGTGGCTCGACATTCCGGTAGCGTTTAAAATATTTCACGATTCAAAAGCGCTTGTAAAAGTCTATTTGAATAAAACATACTTTGAATTAAAATTAATTCAAAATTTCAAATGAAATGAAAAAAGGTGGGTTGCGTATTCTAAGTCTATGACGCACAGTTAGGCTTGGATTCAAGGCAAGTATAGTGCGTTCAGCCTAAAAATGACCCCAAAGTATTCACCTTTACATGCGAAATAATTTGTAGACGCAATACACGTAAGCTCTCCAATATCATTGGCATTTTAGTTATCGACACAAAATCGCTGCACACACATAGGCAAGCGTTGCAATTAGTATTATAATTTTAATATATTAATATTACAAGTGAATTTTTAGACTGTACGCTTTCTAGTAGCTTACGATTCCCAGTCGTCCCTTCTAACATTGAGCTATTGAGGACGAAACATTTACACAAGAGACGAGCTCATTACTCCGCACTGAGGGTATTCACACAGATCGCTGTGTTACCTCAATCTGAGGGCACGTGGCGCCCACGCGACGTCCACACGTGGGCCACGCGCCAGATTGTCATCGCCGGCGCCCGATCACCCTAATCCCCACGCCCACCCCGCCTCTGGTCAACGAATTAAGGCAAATGGATGTTGCCGGTTCACTTTAAACATTTTACCCCCTTATAAACTTAGAAGATCAACCATAAAAATATATGAATTAATATAGATTTATTTTACCCTAATTTCTAAATTCAATAAAATTTTAACAAAAAAAGAACTAGACCAAATTAAAATGGGACCATAGGAGAAGCACCAGCTTTCAAATAGAAAATGAATCATGAAAATCGGTTCACTCGGTCAAAAATTTTGAGATAACAAACATAAAAAATTAAGTCAAATGGAGAACATCCTCCTTTTTTTGAAGTTGCTTGTAAAATAAACATTCGCATGATGTGATATTAATTATACATAATTTAATTTCACTTTTTGATTGTATAACTAAGTAAGTATCCAACATCTTAACTTATGTTTTACGTAGCACAAAGCTACGATGCTGTACAGTAGAGCGGCAACACTCGCGCATTCCTCTACGAAAACGCTCATATATTATGCAAAGAGAAACTGTTCCCGTCACTTCACACTTCAACTATTATTATTTTCGCTTAAAATAGTTTTGTTCCGTTTTCTTGATTTTCAGTTGTTTTTTATTGAGTTAAATCCTATAAGTACCTATCTACAATTTATTATATATCTTAATTATTCAGACGTTACAGATTATTCGAAGTATTCGAAACGTCACGTACAAATATTTATACCTGTTTTCATTACACCTATAGATAATGAAAATGTTATCGGTTTTTTAAAGTGAATTTACCATGATAAGAATTTTATCTATTTCCATAAAATATTTCAAATTAGAAAATAAAGAAATTAGATAATAGATAAAAATCACAAACATTTTTCATTGGTGTTGCACCTTTTGAGGAGTTATATAGGAACACAGTTTCTTATAAAATAGCTTAGTATGTGAAATTTTATTTAGTGAGATAAAATCTAAAATTAAACACTTTTACGCAGGAAGTACCTTTAACATTTAACAACATCTATGTAAGTGGAATTAAGTAAACATTAAAGAAAATAACATCAATTTTTAAACATACATACAAAATATTACATTCTTAAATACCTTGGTTACAAAATATAACTCGATATATGTAGCCTTTCGTTAGGTTTGTAAGAGTTCCCCGTGGCACATACCCCCATTAAAGGCCGGCAACGCTTTGCGTGTCTCCTGGTGATGCAGATATCAATGGGCGTCGGTAGTTATTTGGCTGAACCGCCTGGCTTTTAACACCTTGTAATATGTATTTTTAAAAAGCCTCGATTGCTCAAAGGTAGAACGATGGACTGATCTTTGGGGTGGAATTCTTGCTTTCTTTTTTCTTCAAATCCTTACGGACTATGGTTCACACGTGAGCTCTTAAAGTTGAATTGGAAAGGTATATCAGCCTCTTCATTCACTATGCGTTCGTCCTGTTATAGATCGTCTCTGTTTGCAAGTTCCCTTAGTCAGCATTGTATCAGATATCAGGAAATAAGCAGAGCGAGAGCCAGTTCGAAGCCAGACACTGCCCACGACACGTCGCCACGTGAAGAACCTTATGACAATACATAATTCTATTAACGTTATAATTCTATTTCCAAAAAGGGACGTGTCTCATTATAATACAGAAATTAATTTTGTGTTTTTTTTTTTAAAGGGATCCCCTAATGTAACAGTCCCATGGATTTTACAGAATTAAGACCAAATTCCAAAAGTGATTTCTGAGAAACCGATAATAAGTAATACATAGTTGTATTTAACCGAGTTCTTGTCAAAATAAAATCAAAATTTTGTAACATCGTTAATCGTAAAAATATGTAGCAATATCTTTAACTGTTTACGATTTAGCCGTTTTGATGGCGCGCTTAACGGAAGAATTCGCAGTAAATTTTTAACGTCAATGTATATTTTGATGGTGGCATAAAGTATTCAACAGACTTCAAAAAAGGAGGAGATTCTCAATGCAATTTTTTTTTGTTGCCTCAGAACTTTGGACTGGCTGAACCGATTCTGATGATTCTTTTTTATTTGTAAGCTGGTGCTTCCCGAGTGGTCCCATTTCAAACTTCGTCGAGTTCTGAAAATGTACAGTCTTTTTTTTTAACGAAAGAAAGATTATATTATTTACCACACAGTGTTACTCCATAACACTCACTGAGGGACAGTAAACATCTCCCAGGTAACTAATTCGGACAATTCCAAAAAAGTTGACAGCGACCAACCGACTTGATATATTAATGAAAAGATGAAGTCGTAAAAAATTGGATTCGAACTTTGAAAGGCGGCGCACTCAAGCAGCCGCGGTGTGGCTTATTTTGTTTGGGAGTCTACGGTTAAAGAAAACAAAAACTACGTGGTTCTTTTCTACTATTTGCCTCTGACCTCAGCTCTTATTGACAATGGTTGCCAGAATGAAATATGGCGCGTCGCTAACGAAAGGAAACCGTTCGTGTGGTGCTGCGTAACTTACTCGCGAACATTTAATCATAATTTATTAACTTCCGGAATTTTTTGCGTCTTATGTAATATGTATTGAATATTATATGTCTGACGAGGCGTATTTTGAGCTGGTCAAAATTGTCGTACAAAATGAGAAAGAGGTCTGTAGTACCGACTAAACCGACATGAAACCTATTTTATAACCAATCACCAAGTGAGAAAGAAAAAAGTCAATTATACAAGCCCAAATTGACTTCTTATGAATACCTAAAGTTACTAAACTTATTTACTGGACAATTGGCTTTTAGGTCAGTAAATATTCAGAGTTTATCATCAGTAATTCATATCAACTGAGATGATAAAATTAGGTTCTAGATGTTCCTCCTGCATACATCCTTCCATATTTCCATATACTTTTTTTGACACAGCCCAAAATGAAAACCGAGATGTCGTATTTTTTTATGCTTCCACTTCTACGAATTTATTGCACTTTGCAATTGCAATTTCGCGATTATTGTTAAGAAATTCAAAAACCTTAAAGTACATTTACAGTCGAATAATGTAAACTAGAAATCGCCTGGTGGTCAAAATACGGGCTCGATTCTTTAGATTGTAGTTCTATATACTTTTCTTATAAAACGACACTATAATATTTCACAATTAAACCTTTTACCATCGTCATAAGTCACTTTGACATAATCTTACTGTAAAATGTATACATGTTTGCATAAATTGTTTAGCGTTGGTGTGCGTGAGGTTTTTTTTAATAATGTGACGTATTAATGATGTCTATTTTATAATAATATTAACATTTGCACACCCTTGCCTAAATAACCTATAATTGTGCTAAATTTTATACTCCTCCGTCCGCGCAATCTTCGTATAATAGTACCGAAAGTTTTCTCTTCACGTGTAATCCATAGATACCCCACAAAACGTTGTATTATATCATTTCCAATACTTTCTCGACTCCGCACATAAGTTCCAAAGTAGAAGAGATTAGGTGGACGATATTTCTCGTCTATTGTTAGACACAGTGCGGCGGCGCTGTTTGCCGTTCTGAACCCGTCACGTTTTTTTTTAATCACCTGTTAGTCCGTGACGAAGGTTCAATGTTTTCCTAAGATTACAGCATCTATCATATCTGATAGTTTATCGGCTGTATACTTAATGTTTTTAAGGTGACAGACTATTTACTCCCCTGGTATTAAATATAAATATTTTGCTATACTGCTTACTTTCTGGCGGATTATGGCGAACAGACAGATAAATGGTTAGACGGAAAAAAGAGACCACTTAATTTATACTACACAACATTAAAATAATTTTTTAAAGCACCTAAGGTTATATAATTTCTTATTTCATAATTTAAAAATATTGCGTCTAAACTTGAAATTCTACACACCATCTCGATGTCTTAAAATTCACAGCGGAGCTGATGTCAGTGGAAGCAATTACCGTCAGTTGAAGTTAATACAACTTAGGGGTGAATTGGAGTCTGTTTTAAAAGCGGGAGATAAGAAAAATCTGTTTTGCGCTTGCTGTATTCTTACAAGATTCTCAGTGGACGCACCCAGGCTTAGATTAGTTTACTTAAACGTAACGTACCGTATTGATGTAATGCTATCAATGATGGTAGCAATGCTATTACTGACGCCGATTTACTGAAGATAGTCAATAACATCTTTTATAATTTACATTATAATTAACAATACTCTTGGCAGATACGAAAAATCTGTTTCGCGCTTACCGCTATCCAGTTGGAAAGAATTGATAGAATCAGGCGTTACTTTGCGGAAATCCATGACATGCATGAGAAACTAAACTACTTTGCTTTACGTACGTTACGTTATTTTGTCACGCAGTGATTACAACGACAAGGTCAACGATGTTATCCTTGGAGATGATTTCGTACAATTATCCTC